>JASDQU010027656.1:8835-29353 GCA_032191745.1 Picea mariana | reverse complement strand
CTCCAACCTGTATAACAGAGAACACTTGTTCTCCCTAGCACCACCCTGCCACCCTTGTTTCTTTGGTTGCAACCAGATGGAAGTAACAACTTCCTGTGTTCAAGCTCCCACTTGAACCTCTGAGGAAAATAGTCCTCCCGAGCACCTCCCAACCTCCCTAAAATATCAAATAATAAATACACAAACAATTTCCCAGATAAATCAATTCTTACCTTCCTTTCTCTGTTCTGTAAGTCTGATCTGTTTTTCTATTCTGCTCTTCGTTTTCTCTTGCTCTGCTATTCTCCTCTACGTTCTATTTCACTCTGCACATATGCTTCCTTTCCTCCCATGCATCCTCTTCTGTATTCTTCCTTACAGTTTCACTCCTTTCCTTATCAGAACATCTCACCGGACACAGTCTGTTTCGTCTTCTTTTATACACACGGACACAATGTTTCAACTTCCCAACTCCTTGGAGAAACTGACGACAACTGTTCAGCCAACTGAAACACCAACTGATCGACAACTAATTTGCAATCATGAGTCTGTTTCACTAACAGATTTGTAACTGAAAGAGTTAATGTGTGAGAAAGAATAACAACCCTCCGATCACATTCAAACTTTATCCGCACCGTTGGATAATCTTCATTATTCTTTCCCTTTAAATCGGGTTTCAGCACTTTCATATGCTAGACCTCCTGATCTTAGCTCCCGGTCAACATGACCATCACTCCGTGACCACAGCCTTACCCCATCAGGGCTACGGGGTTTGTGATGCCTCAATGCATACACCCGCATGATTCACAATCGTCCAAATCTCGACGCTCCCTTCATACGCTAGCCCTGCTGCCTATAGACCTTTGCCCATATGATTGTCAACATATGACCTCGGTCAACCCTCTCATCGAGGTTTCGGCTTTTCTAATTCTCAAATATCTTATCAAAACCAAAACCTGATCTCCGACATTCCGTAATGAAACCAAATCAATGATCCAGATTATTTCTAGATCAGACGATTCATATTAAGTCGGGAATTTACTCATCGCGAAATCAAAATTCCCGTTCCATTGTGTTCTTTGCCTTTTGAATTCACGATCCCTGAAACTCCGATACAGACTTTGATCAATGGTCCTGATGTGATCTTGACTCAACGGTTGCGATTGAATTGCAATATCGCGTTTCGCGATTTCGAAGTTTCTGTTGCAGTGTGTTCTTGACATTTCAAAGTCCTGATCCCCGATCCCCGATACTCCACTGTCGTCACACGTGGTTTGACACGTGTTACATACTGCCATGTGTCTCTCTGATTCGTGACTTACATGTGCCTGAAGTGTTGAATTTTCCTGACACCTGTCATTACCTGGTTGTGCCATGTGTCCCTAGCTGACGTGGTCTGCTGTCGTGAGTTGAATCGACGATCTAGATCACATGTTGATCTGACGGTTCAGGTTCAGTCGAGATTTCTTTCATCGTGATTTCATGGTTTCTATTGTAATTGTTCATGGGACTCGTGAAACTCCAATTCCCGATTCTCCGATGAAGCCTCCTGTCGAGCTTCTCCTGGTGACGCCCGATCGCTGCCACGCGTCCACACGAATGGACGGTCCAGATCCCATCGAGATTTCGCGATTGTTGTTGTCCCAATGCACACGACCTCGAGAAATCCGATTTCCCGATGACCGATATCCCGATGCCTGTCGGGACTTCTCTCCTCTTGTTCACAGGGACTTATCCTCCGTACATCTTCCGCAGATCTGACGGCTGTCGACGACCCTACACCAAATCTAACGACTCTTGTTGTGTTTGATTACTCACTGCTTTCGATCATTCACCTCTCTGAACTTATCTTATGTTTGCCTGTCATCTTCAATGTTGCCATCAATGACAAGCATTCGCTGTCTCTTCACTGAATTTGCCAACAGACTTGGTTTCCTCGGATTTAGGTTCGGGATGACAAACCTAGTGGTTTGGTCTTCAAATTGATAAAAACCTCCATTTTTGTGAATACCTCTTTATATCTCTCTCTTTGACATTATTTTTATATAGGCTAAACAATTTTAGTTATTGATGAAACTAAAGACATAGATAGATTTGTCTATGCAGATTCCAAATATATATATATATATATTTTAATTGATATTGTTTACTATTTTTAATCTATTTTTTCCTTCGCATATATCAAAATCCTAGAATACATAACCCTCTTATTTCTACTATAATGTTTTGTCAACTTAACTATTTCTGAAATGCGTTATATGTGGCACTATGGGAGACTGATATCTATAATCTAATAAATAAATAAATTGTTTTGATTATGTCAAGACCCTCTTAGCCTGCATGAACAAAAGACGTTTTAATTTTAGGGAACAAAAGACATTTTAATTTTAGGGATATGTCGACTTTGATAATTTAAAATATATATATATAATTAATATTAGAAATTTCCAAAAAATACTCCACAAAAGAACAACAGATTCTCTACAAGTATACAAGTTTTTGGAATGAAATTACATCTTTAAGGTACTCAACATTTGCACGAACAAAAACATATACCTTATATTTTGTTGGAAAAATAAGATACCATTGTTAGAAAAAATAAAATCGTTTTTTCACAATTTCTATGAATAAAAGTTGTATATTTGGGGATCTAATTCAATTTTCTACATTTTATCTTCTTACACCATATTCAAATTCTTTGTAAAAGTACATTGAATAATTCCTCCAAGTTAGCAGATTGTTGTTTAACTTGCACTAATTCATATATATATATGGAAAAATATTCACCCCACTCAATCAAATCTTTTTTTAAATATATTAGATTTCACAGAAAAATATATTTTTTTAAAGGGTAGGCTTTTCCAAACCAAATATCTTTCCAAATCGTTTTTTTTTTTAAATATATATCTCCATAAAAATAATCAGGGGGACCTTTTTTTTTCTTCTTGTAAATCAAACTTTTGGAAATATGTACCTCCACCACCGAGCAGAGTTTCCAATCAACGTCACCGACCTAGGATGTACAACCCTTATAGTGTTAGATCCAATGATGTTTCCACTCAGCCTTTTGCGACCTACGGCGTATGGCTGTACTTTGTGATTTCTCTCTAGAATATCATGTACCAACGATGAGAAACAACAACCCATGAATCATCCTTTCTTCTCTGTATGTGAGCAGGTACCAATGATCTCAAAAAACTTCGCTCACAACCTTCACTGATCAACTTGGAAGAGACCACAATGATTTTAGAAAATAGTTCAGGCCTCCTTGATCTCCACGTGAGCTTCTCCTCACAATTTTATTGTCCCCCAAACTCAGTGTGCTTCCTTCCTTGAAAACAAATTCTTCACTGTGAGTGAATGACCAGTGATCAGGGAAAATGACCAGCATCCCTTCCTTCTCCTTGTTCTCTAATACCACTTGTTTATTACTACAGGAAGAATATAATAAGTGCAACACAATAAATTAATTAGCATGCATACATTCATAAAACAAAAATATTTTATGTGGTAAAATCCTAACACTTCAGCAAGAAAACATCCATAAAGAGGTAAAGGTATGAATATTTTGTGTTATTTAGCAAGATTACAAATTTACAAATGCTTCTTAGGTCTTCATATATATCCAAAATGTTATAACATTACATCAATTCAAGAACTTTCTCTATTACACCAATTCATAAACTTTCTTACTTATACAAGCCACTAAATATTTACTATAACTAAATTTGGATTTTTACCATACCTTCTTTTAATTGTTATTGTTGTAAGAATTCCAACAATAATGATATGAAACTGTCAAACTTATATCATATTATATTCATAATTCCTTTGGTAACACCTCTCGTAACTATTCGGTTTCCATGAAAACTAAAATCACAAGATTGTTCCATGGAGGGAATAAGATGATTGTTTGAAATTGTGAAGACATGAGGGAAATATAGGGATTATGTTTAAAATACAGGGCCCAAAGAATCAAATACTCGAGGGAATCCATATTGGTGTGTTTCCGAATTAAATGTGTATGTCATATACGCCTCCTGATAAAGGAGTGGTTTGTATAGAAATTGCATCTCAGCTTAGGAATTTCATCATTGTGTCTAATTTTCACTAAAAACCTCCTTATAAGAGAATTTTGAAGTTATTAGTCACCGCCTTTGGCTATAGGGACTATTAGAAATCGATACGCTGCAATTTTTTCGTAAATCAATGAATCCATTAACTTTTAACCTAGGTTTTAGGTTTAAGATATATTAAACTCTTTATCTCGTCCAATTAACATCTCAAGAAATTTTATCTTATCCAATTAAGATCTTTTCCCTCTTATTTGGCTTCATATTTAAGATCTTTTCCTCTTATTTGGCTTCATATCGAGTGTAGAGACAAACATTGGGTTTAAAACTTAGGAAATGGTTCATGTATTTATTTTGCTTCTCTAAAACTAACATTAGGTCTAACATTAAATGTCTAAGTTTTCACTCTATAATGTTTAATGCATGGATGTTATTTAATGTTTATGTTAGAATTAATGATTAATTTGAAGTTGTTTGAAGATTTGTAGGAGGTTGTTGAGATATCTTCTCAACCACTCCCTCTAAATATGGAATCAGTTGAATCTATATCCAACTATATATGTACTTATGTGTGTGTGCAATATATTCAATTATTGTGTGTTATTCCTATGCATGTATGCTCTCATGATTTCTATTTTGGTATGAGAGCAGGTTCATCCCTGACTCTCTCACGAGAGTGGTTGTGATGATGGAAATTCTGAATTTTAATCATTTGTATATAGAATAGCGTAGGAGTGTTGAATTTCTAAATTTTTTCTAAATTTTCCATGTGTTATTTAACTGGTGAGAGTGTACTATTTTTATTACGTGTGTTTTGTGAGAGAATTGCTGCAGGCTTTCCATTAAGAGCCAGAAGGTCATACGAATAGCAGTCATCGCTCTGAGATTTTCACAAGGATCGTGTTATGTGATATTTCTTTATTGAGTTGCAGGAAACAACCGTGTTAGCTATCCTATGCTAGGCAGATTGATCAATGTGATGTGCTAGGAAATATTTCGCTAAGGAAAATCGCCATATCGCTGGAGATTGCTAGACACCATTTGCTTCCAGAAAATTGCAAGGGTGCATTTAACCCATACGCCAGCATCTGCAAGGAGGAATTCAAGGTCATCTAGGGAAGAGTTGTCTGCTGCCATCGTGAACGAGGGACGCCGATCGTGAAGGACGTCTGTCACTGCCGATTTGAAAAGTCACATATTTGCAGATCTGAAGCCAATAGAAAAGAATCACAGATCTGAAGATCACTCCTTTGCAAGGAGATCCATTCAATCTGAGATGAGAGTTGTCATGTTGTGCAGGGAGATCCATTTGTGTCGCTGCTCATTGCACTTCATTTGATGGATGACTGTGAGTTTAGTTTAATGGACACTGTGATCTGGAAAATGGAATCACAACTACTGTTGATTGCTGCTCAGGAATCACCCAAGTGGTCGCTGCCAAGAAAGCCACCGTAGAGGACATGCCTTTCTTTTGAGATGCCTGTATACTGATATATATGTTTAATTATGCGTGTTGTGAAAGTATGTGTTGTAATGGAAGTAGAGTAACTACTAGTGTTTGTATGTGTGGTGTGTGGTGAGTTTAAAGTTTTTATTTACGTGTTTATGTAAAAGAAAGTAGGAACTCTTGTATCTTGATATAAGGTGGCAGCCCCGGTTTCAAGAACAACTGTTCTTATTGGAAGTCACCTTGTATAATTGAATGTTGAGGACATTCTATATCCAAACTGCTCTTCTAGATACTAAAGGATAGCCGAAAGCAAAAATCCGACAGATAGAGGCATGTTCATAGAATGCATCAATAATTGACATCTTTTATCACGGAAGCCCCGATGAACCGAGTTGTCAAATTGTCCATTGTACAAATTCATGAATGATGGTCTCAAACATTTATGCTTTAAATGAGTTTAATGGTAAGCTCGAAGAAGAGGAAGAGAAAGAGCGCAGTCCAGAGGCATCATAGTGGGTGTAGGAGCTGATGAAGACCAGATCAGATAGAGATCTATGTTGTAATTTGAGAATTGTAATATGTGGTTTATTTGTAATGTAATCATTAAGAGAGGGTGTTAGAATTAATGATTAATTTGGGGTTGGTTGAAGATTTGTAGGAGGTTGTTGAGATATCTTCTCAACCACTCCCTCCAAATATGGAATCAGTTGAATCTGTATCCAACTATATATGTACTTATGTGTGTGTGCAATATATTCAATTATTGTGTGTTATTCCTGTGCATCTATGCTCTCATGATTTCTATTTGTTTAGTGCACTGATTTTAATAGCCAAGTGTTCACCCTGCATGGATGCCAATAGCCAAGTGTTTGAAGTCCGCTTTGTCTAAACACGTTTATATTTAGTTGAAAACCATCCTCACCTAACTCGTACTCCTTACTTACCTGTGAGAGACCCCCTGCATGTACTCCTTACTTACCTGTTACCTGTGTTTTGGAATAGATCATCCTTCATTTTTTGAACGGATCTGTCCCTTCTCCTGCATATACCTTTGCCCCTCAATCCGGCGGTTGTGTCCCTTGATCCGTTTCTGTCCCTCAATCGGTCTTGGTGTCTTTGATGGATGGGGGGGAATTCTAAATCCTTAGCAGAAGCCCCAAGAATGATGAAGAGATTGAGGTCGTAATTGCCTGGGCCTCACAACAACTCATTTCACCAACTATGTCTTCATCACAACTTTGGTACAAAATATTACAAACAAAAAAAGTACAATGGAAGGTGGCGTGTGGAATACCATACCTGTTCAGGAAGTTACTATCCTACGAGAAATCGACTTTCGCTATTGTCTTGCTGAGATGCCCTGGTTTTTTATGCTTTTAGAGTAACTGTTTGAGGAAGCACACATAGTGTGACCCTTTGTGAAAGAACACACAATATTGGGTGAGATAGCTATCGCTGGAACTATTTTTATTTCTATTTCTATTGCTGGAACTATTTTAATTTATATGGAAGAATAGTGAGAAGTGTGATATCCATCGCTATTCCTATAACTTTTCATGGTTAATCACATGCATACATTTCTTTTCATTTATTTTACAGTGCGAAGGTGATTCTGTATAGTAGTCGATTCTGGATTTTGTCGATTTTGGTGTGCGTTTTTCCGCTGTTGAGGATGGACATTTTGCTAATCATTTTCTTGCAAATCTTGCACATCTCAACTCAGATTCTCGTAGCTAGTCAAAGGATGGTCCTCCAAATCCCCTAAACGGCTAAAGCTTCCACCTGCAAACCCTAAATTTACTCCTAAATCCACTGTCGTTCCACTAAAGCCTTCGTTTTCCACCACCACGACCAAGATCAACAAAGCCATAAGCGCGTTTCCAAATTTTGGCTCGAAAAAAATAAAAAAATTCAGACAATAGTTACCTGTAACTCCATTCACAACAAGAGGAACACACCAGTAATAATTGCATTGAATCATGAACTGAGGTTATAAAAATTGTTGAAAAGACCCCCATTGAAGGAAAAGTCAAAGGTGCACAACTATCCCCGTCAAGATGCATATCCATATGACCATCGCTACCAAAGTTGAAATCAAGATACCGCTAAAACTTAAAAAAGATCCTCCAGGTGAAGACTTAGTTCCAAAATGTTGTCCTACATCCCTTCATTAATTATATATTTAAACTTTAATAGCCACATCACACGTCTCACAGGATTTCTAGTGAAACAAAACGATTTGTAGCACATTGAGTGCAATTCTGCTACGTTTTCTTATGATATGTCTTTACGGGTTTCATGGGATGTAGTCTTTACGGGTTTCATGGGATGTAGGGTTCCACCGAAAATGCAGACCCTTGATGTGTCATCATACCTAGAAATACAGAGGGAAGTCATTGTACAAGATTAACACACAATAATAGAATGTATTACACACATAAATGGAGGTTACATATATAGCATGCAGATCATTGACTCAAGTGGATCTTATTAGCTAAAAATAGTAAACCTAGAAACTCACAGTTACAACAGTGATAGTTGAAACAGTTGTAAGCATTATCTCTAACAATCATAGCCCAATCATAGTCAGTGTTTTTTTCTGGCCGCCTTTTCAACTAGTGTAAACAGTGATAGTTGAAACTCACAGTTACAACAGTCATAGTTAACCTAAAAACTCACAGTTACTACAGTTGTAAGCATTATCTCTAACAATCATAGCCCGTGTTTTTTTCTGGCCACCTTTTCAACTAGTGTACTACTGTGTAAGACGTTGCCTTTTCAACCAGTGTACTACCGTGTGAGACGCTGTCTTTTCAACCAGTGTAATACTCTGCCAGACACACTACATAAGAGGAAGGGACAAGGATATTGATTATTTATTTAATATTTAAGACTAAGAATATCAAATTGTAAATAAAGTGTTCGAAGCTCCTAATAAGCTTGGAATTTTAAGATTAGGCAGTCTTAATATAATTTTTTTTTATGTTATTTTATTTTCATGATTTTTGTTGACATACAATTACCGCGATTTTGGGCCAATCAAGATTGCGTTGTAAACTTCGTTCATGAGTGATTAGGTTGGACGATTTCTCAAAATATCTCATGATAACACACATTCTCAGATAACAAATCTTCATGAGTTATTTTGAATCTCTCCCCATATCAAACACACAATAAATTTTGTTGAACAAGGTATGTGACACGTCGTTTAACATGCAATGACCTCCTGTACATGTAACACGTCCTAACCTCATAACATAAAACTCTATGAACCTCAAGACCTACACTACCCGAGACATTGAAGGCCTCAAGGATGCACGGACTCGAGTGCACATAAAACCAATTTTAATTCCTCACGATTTTCTTTTCAAGAAAAGTATTGAACTATTAGAGTACCTGCAAATCCCTAAGGCAGGGACTTGCTACTCTGCAGCCCCCTTGTTTACCAAGTGGAGTTTGGAATCCCTGATGTTTTTGTCAATGATGACGATCTTGGTTTTAGAAAAAACGTGAAGGATTCCATGCAACATGTTATCGAATCCAAAAAATCTTAATGAGATCATATGTTGTGAAACAATGAAAGAGTGAAATCCATAAAATAAGTTGATGATAAGAATTTACAGTCTTTGGTCCTCTACTTTATATAGTGGCGATCTTGTTGATGAATTCTCTTGTTGCAACAATAATATGGGTAATTTTTCTTTACCCTAAAACACATTATATGTATCCCTAATATTTTCTATATCGACCTTACATATGTGTAAACTATTCTTTATTCACGTGATTAGAAAGATTAAGGTATGTTAGATATAATAGGAGTCGAATTAGTAACATTCAAAAGTTTCCATTTACCTTTTAAGACAAAAACCATGGTGAATAAAATTGAAGCAATCTTTTGCGGAAGAAATATTCAATTCCAAAGACCCTTTCATGGAGATATATGTTGGGATCGAGCCTATGAAAACAATTTAATAAAGAAGAGAGAAAAAATGAATAATAAAGAAGAAAAAAAAACATCAATAGAAATGGGGCAATGATATCTCTTTATTTCTCAACCAACAATCGAGACATGGTTACAAGTCTTATGAAGCACCTCATGGGATTCCATGTTTAAATGGGAAATTCTCAAGCATTTATAGGGATATGGAAATCCAAACGCTTGGGAAACATCCCTCGTATTGTAACCACAAGTTGTGTTTTCTCACTACCCAACAATATCCACCTGGAAAAAAAAATTCCTAATATTTTTCTCAATGACCCAATCATCACCTTTCCTGCAAGACAAGAGAATAAAAACATCATCGTAGCTTCTCTAACACAATCAGTTTGTGAACATGTCTACACATGTTTCTCTAGTATGGACTACTCCACCTCCATCAGAAACCTGTCTTACAAAATGATTTCTTGTCCAATTTTGATACGATGGATTGTTTATCAAATGCATAATGTTTTGACCAAAAAAGAATATTCTATCTTATACTTGTGCAAACTTATCCAAAATATCCTTTCATTAATCATAGACATAACTTAGGGTAGATATCCTCTTGTCCAAATATCATGAATAAAAATAACCATATACTAAATCACTGCAACCTTGGTAGGTGATACCGATGCTTCTAAGATACTAAATAACCCATTTCCATGCTCTTTACCTGTTTTTCCATGTGTCCACTAAAAGCACCAACGACATGTGAAATATTTGAACATTCCATCACAAAAATCAACCTTCCTACTGTATTAGCATATGGTACATGAGCGATATACTTTTTTTCTTCCTTACTACAAGGAAATAAAATTGAATAATTCCTACAACGAAAAGATAAATGGATATTTATTGGTTTCACAAAGTTCATACCGAAACTTATCAATATCTTCTCCATAGACTTCTATAGTGATAGTAAAATATTACCATTGTCATGTCTATGTGTACTTCTATGGAAAATATTGTTTTGTTTCTCCTAGATCCTTCATCTGAAACATCTTGTCCAACTGAGACTTTAATCTATTGATCTTAATCATGCTTTGGATTGCAAGAATCATATCATGAACATATAACAACAAGATAATGAATGTACCATTGTACATACTTTAAAATTAACCAAAATGATTATACTCACATATTAAGAAACTTTGGAGCACCATAAAGGTATCATACATCTTGTACCATTTCCTATTTACCTTTATGCCATTGTTGGAGCAGGTCATTTTGGGTAATGGTGTGACACGCACCACAACCCTCCATTTTTTATAATCCAATTGGAATTTCGTTTCATGAAATGGATCCCCTTCTTTTTATACATTTTTGAAAGAGTCTTCCATTAGCCTCATTCTTTAACTCAAGCCCATTTGGGAAGCCTTACTTACTTCAAGTCAACACCAGAAAAACAAAATACTTGAAGAAATCAATTTTTAAGCAAGTTCGTGGAAATCGATAAAGTTAAGTCTAACTCCTATGATGTAGATTTGAGGAATTCCCTCTAACTCCTCTGATATACATCATAGGAGTTCCCCTCACTCTCTCTCATAAACCTCACTTATCGCGCAAGTTGTTCTCAGCTTATCCGATGGGATAAGAGAAGTTGACTCCAACTCTTTTGATTCACATCAGAGGAATTTCCTCCAATTCCTTCGATCATGAATTACAATAACCACATTAATTTCCAAAATTTTGTGTTTATATATATTCATGGATCGACCCGTCCCTCTCACCACTTTGCCAAAACTTAAGACGAAGAGTGTACCTAGCCCTTTATTTCTCACCCAAAAAATCTCAAATTCATCCACATGGCAGTAGGGTTTCCATGTAATATTAGATACTACATCCCCTTTCTAGGGTTAGGTTTTCCCTTCATTTTTATTTTTTATTTTTTATTTTTATTTTTTTTTTTTCTAGACATCACCCTCCTGTCTCCTTGTTCTACCCTTAACCTGCTCTACAAATAGCTTTGCCCAACCAATGTTAGGATCCTATTCTATTCACTAATATTATTGCGACCCCTTCAAGCCAAGAAAACACCAAGATCACTTGAGAAAGCCCCAAAGGGTCGACCCTAAACTTTTTCAATGGAACCTACGAGTCTGTCATGACCTTGATCTGATTTCCCATCCAAACAAAGAGTCTATGAAAATATATTTTTTGAGTTACCGAAGTCAAACCGATATGTCATTATTTTCCCAAGTTCCATTGGGATACTTCTTGGTAACTCTTCCGATCATATTGAAGGAGTTCATGTAAACTCTTATATGGTCGGAGGAATTCCTTGAAACTTCACTGATTTTCCTCCCCATATTGTATAATTCAAAATCTTTGAGAACAAATCCTATGATGTGCTATCATAAAACTCAGATTTAACTCCTCTGATTGGCATCAGAGAGTTTTCATGAACTCTACTGATATCATATCAGAGTCTATTCAACCAAAACTCCTCAACATTTTTCAGAATCTTTTGGCACAAAATATCCTGAACCACATTGAAGGTTTGGGCACTAACTTGTTCGATATACATCGGGACACTTGTTAGCAACTCCTTCAATTTACATCATAGGCGTTAACCTCAATACCTTCGATTTCATATTTTTAGCATAGTTCTTCACCCTTTCCTCTTCAAACTTCCACCAAGCTACCCAACATGCATGCCATAATTTTTTCATCCTCAGACAATGACTTCCTACCCATTTTTTGTTCAAATGAATCTTCTATTAATTTGAATTTCTCAAGCTGCATTCAACTTCATATTATGTGTGATTTTAATGTCGACACTGATGTCACTTTTTCTTACAGGTCCAAATATGTCCCCTATAAAAAATAGAACAAGTAAGACACTTGTGACTGATGCCTCTGGTAGTGGCTAGAAAATGAAAGGCTAGCCAAAAGTGATCAAAGCCATGTATGATGACACATTAAGACTCCTAGAAAGAGACTAGGAAACACTGAAGTGGGGAGAGGTATACCACATGTTCAAAAAGTCTAACTTCTCTACTCAATATGCATAACCAAATGAAATAAAAGTGTTAAAAAACATTAGAGAATATGGTATATTTAGAGTAGCATCCCACCCAACGGTGTTCCCATGTGCATATTCCATCACATGGATATTGAGTAATATAGATGTAAATGGAAGATATGTTTGCAATTCTAGAAAGGATCCCATAGCCTTATTCAAACTTGAATATTTGGCAAGCTGTTATCACATCAAAAAAGGAAGTAAGAAGCTGGATAGAAATCTCCTTATTGAGTTTGAGCACACTCCCAAGAATTTGTTTCCCAAATGGTATAGGCCCGAAAAATAGTTTAGATCCAGACCCAAAGGGGGATACCCCACAAGTTTCCCGAGGAGACATTATTAGTTTATGATAGCTATGTTGTGTCATCTATATGGGGAAACAGATGCATCCCAATTATCTCTATCATATGTGCCCCCGATATAATACTATGTAGATGAAGGAATATCATTCATTTGGGATGATATCTTATCTGAAAATATAATAGTGTTTATTTCTACTATGAAAGGATCTCAGCCTGGAGCATTCCCAATATTTCACATGTCCTCATACCTCTTGGACATTATGTGCATATCCAATCAATAACATAAAATGGGGTGGAAATGGAAGCCATCCAACCCAACCATCCATGTTTATTGCAAAGGTCTCTAGGAGCACAAGTATCTCACATAATACCAGAAGATATGTGAGCATTTCTTCCCCCTTGTATGAATTCATATTTTGCAGCACTCCTCCTTGCATGAATGAAAATGTTATAGCAGTCATGAGGATAATTGGATACTAGTACCTCATGGAACATGACACATACATATGAGTATATGGCCCAATGACTCCTCCTCATATTATCCATCGATTTGTGCCTAACAAGCTTGTGCTCCATGAATTTTCATACTAGACCATCATACAATGGGTTGGGAGAATCTTATATCAATTGAAAAAATAAATATGGTCGTTGTTGCCACTATATGTTAGGAACTACTCCTTCGAAAACTCCAATAAATCCCAATAATAAGTAAACAACATGTTATATTATCACTTCAGAGAAGAATCATTTAGAAGACATGATCCCAAGAATATCATGGGAAACCACTTCAATAAAATTGGTCTACCATGGGAATATACAATGAACATCTAGGAAGAGGAAGAAGTGCATCGGAATTCCAAAACCTACGATGAATTAATCTTCAACATGCATGTACAACCCAAACGAAGAATCATTGATGGAGAAATATCTAGAAAATAAGCTCAAAATAAAGCAGAAGAGGAAGTGACTAAATAATCACCCGACACCTCCACCTCAATACACTCAAGATCAAAAGGAGAGGAAGAAGAGAAACCAAGTGACAAAAAAATAATGGATAAATAAAAGGTCCACAATAAGAAGAATGACACTACAAATAAAAAGTGATAGATTGAGGAAGACAAGTCCAAAGCCAAAGCCAATGTAGAAGCAAGAGTTGCAGTAGAAAGGGATATCAAGAAAAACAAAAAGTAGCCAAGGAAGCAGTTGACAAAGCAACTGAAGAAGAAAGACGAAATAAGGATGTGAAAACAAAGGTGGTGACACTCACATGATGAAGAAATATATCCTAGAGGTGCCAACTGCAGCTATTAGGACAAATATCTAAGGCAGTGGCTTAGGACTAGGCCTCTAGAAGTCGTTCCAACCAAGTGAAGTACTCAAATTGAGAAGCTTTAGTTATGATAGTAGGACTGACATAATTGTATAGGAACAACTATGGAAAGTACCAACAACTGAAGGGATTCCTATATTATTTTTTACACATGTTCCCATAATAGGAGGTGTAAGAGATAATCCAATAGTGACTTCTATAGCTGGAACTACATTCATGAATTCTAATGTGGAAAAAATTCAGAGACTGTGCTAGAAAAATGAAGAGAAATAATAAAGAATCAAAGAGCTGAAGGAAAGACTCCAACAAGTAAGAATTGATGAAAGAAACTTGCAAATTTTCAAAGCCAGTGTTGAGAAGGTCAGGAAAGAACTAGAATAAGATATAATAGACATGTATGCTCATTTTCACCTCTTCCATCAAGCAAATTCTACCGTCATAGAGAATAATAATCAAATATGGAAAAAATTAATGCAGTACAACATGATCTGTGAAGGCATGTATGACATTGATAGATGGATCACAAAAAATCATGATGCATTAGTTGAACTCTACTGACCTTCAACATCAGAAAGTAAGACATACTTGTATTCACTAGACCATTTCCAACAAGTGGGGGAAAGATAAGATAAGGAGGTTACCAAATCAATTGTGATATTGATCTAGATTATGTTGAGAATGAAATGAGACAAAAACTAAAATATAGCTAGAACACAAAAATACAGTGAAACCCAACTTCTATTAATGAATAAGACAAAAAATCATTGTAGAGTACAAACTGGAGGAATGGGGTAGCTTATCTCTAAAAAGAAAGACATGTTGGCTATGTTTCATTCACAACAAACTTTACATCACATGCCATTGCATGCTTAAAGGGCCTCCACCTCAATTATACATGGGAGAGTAAGAGGAGAACAATTCCCATGATGCATGTGGGATAAATTAGTATAATTTTATACAATTCCATAGGGATGTAAAACACTAGGACTTCTTGGGAGGTAACCCATCCAAATACTACTCTATCCCAAGCGCTCTTAACTTTAGAGTTCTAATGGGATCCAGTGCATTAACACTATGTTGTAAGAATGTACATAATAACACTAGGAAATCATTACATGATGTCTGTAATTAACAAACGAAGATGGAATTACATTCCATTCCCCATCAAAACGATGAATATCATGGTTTATCAAAACCATATGCTTGAAATGTTGATTTAGTGGAAAAGGTGGATGGCCATTGAGATCCACCTCGATCATTCCTTCCCCCTTAGGAATAAATGGTTGCCATTGCATCAAGTTCCCTCCGGAGATGGAGAAACTTTTGTTGAATCTGAACCTTGGTGATTTTCTTTCCTTGTTGAAGTAGATGTCCTTCTTGTACTTTTCATGTGGAAGGATGACATGAAATTTTTTGAGGTGTTGGATCTACTCAATATATTTGGCTGTATGATCTACCTTGGTCTGAGTGTGGGAGGATTTTTCAGTGAAGATGCAACAAGAAGAGACATATCAATATTGCTGGCTAATGGTTTGAACCCCAAGCACAATTGAAAAGGGCCTTGGTCAATAGAGATATGCTAAACATATGGAAGACTCTCATTCTCTTTGTTCTCCTCTACAATGTTGTTGACATCCTTCTTCTAGATAGAAAATTATTGGGTTGAGGTTGTAGTGGTCACAATGAACTTCTTTTCACCATCTGACTGGATCGTTCAGAGGAAAACATTTTTGGCCTAAGAGATTACTTTACAACATTTTTTCTGAGATCAATGAAGTGGCAATAGTTGGAGATACTTCTGGTACCCTGTAAAGCTTACCTACTAGAGTAACAATGACATTGCAGGGATGAGAATCATAGATAGCATGAAATTTCCACATATATGGTTGTCCTAAAATAACATCACATAATTCAAGTGGGGAAACATCACACACTACCTCATCATTGAAGGGATTGATTCCATAGGATAAGAAACATTGTTGTTTTAAACAAATGTCTCATTCCTGGCTCAACCATTCGATGGTGTATGGTTAGGGGTGTTACATAATTGAAAACTTCAATATCTTGAGAACCTTTGTTGATATTAGGTTCTTTTGACACCTGTTGTAGCCAACATACCTTTATTTTCATAGATAAGCTACCCCATTCTACAAGTTGGTGTTCTAGAATGTTTTTCTATCTTATTCATTAATAGAAGTTGGGTTTCACTATATTTTTGTGTTCTGTGCTACATTTGTTTTTGTCTCATTTTGTTCTTAGCATAATCTGGATTAATTGATACATGTGAGATAAATTAGTATAATTTTATAAAATTCCATATGCATGTGAAATACTATGACTTCTTGGGCAGTCACCCATCCCAGTACTACTCTATCTCAAGCATGATTAACTTCAGAGTTTTAATGGGATCCATTGCATGAACGCTATGATGAAAGAATGTACATAATACCACTAGGAAATCCTTACATGATGTCTATAATTAACAAATGAAGATGCCATTACATTCCATTCCCCATGAAAAGGGTTAATATCGTGGTTTATCAAAACCATATGCTTGAAATCTTGATTCAGTGGAAAAGGTGAATGGCCACCGAACCAAATTTTGGAAGGGAATCCTAATTAAAATGGTGTATAGTATAGTTGGAACCATGTACCAAGGAGTACTGCTTGCTGTTGCAAGAAAAATTTATACCTGTCAATAAGTAAGTTTTGGGAGTCACGTAGGAGCGGATCGTGAAACAAGTCAAGAAAGAAGTAGCACATACAAAAGGCAATTAGTGAGCTTTTAGGAGTCAGTGCACAAAATGTGAATGATAGTTAGGATTTTTGGGACATTTTTTTCCACATTGTAACATTACAAGCCCCAATGTATATGTAGAAATATGTATGGGCTTTGGGGTAGAAGAGGGTCAGTTAGTTAATGAGTTGATCTGTAATAGTTTTTGGAGTATAATTTTATGTAAGTTGAGTTGGTTGATGAGTATCAGCTGAGTTAAATATCATTTGAGAGGTATGTGTGCACTACAACATAGAATGACTTGGGTAGGTTTGGTTTTTAACTGAAGATTATTGTATGAGCTCTATGCCCATCTGTTGTAAATATTGAACTTGAATAATATAAGAAGCCATTTATTGCGTACGTATCCCATTTGGGGGTGAAACATGTTAAGCTATCATGTATTGATGTGTTTTTTGTTATGATGTGTTGGTATATTTTGTTTATTTCGAACATTTAGTAGATGGTTAATGGATAATGGGAATATGTATCTGAGGGTTCTGCACACTTATTGAATGGTTAAGTGGGATGAAATTTTCATATGTTATTATTTTTTTATGAGCTCACGCTCAGGATATATGAATGAATGTTAAGTAAACAATAGGGATGAATGTCTCATATTCTACCATGAATGTGAAAACTTGGTTCTTTCACTCCCCATAAGTGCCTCGGGTGAGACTTCAATTACTTCTAGGTGATTTCGAGATGGATGTTATCTTGGGATTTTTTGATGATTTAATGTTTAACCTCAGGTCTCTCCAATGTGTGCCAACAAATCGTTCTGTTGTCAAGACCAAGATATATGAATGAGGGGAATGTGGAGGCCTACTAAGGAGGAGATTGGAAAATGGTTGAACACGAAGGAGATCAAGTTTTTTGTATCTCAAAATACGAATCTATGGATTAGCGCAGAGGTATGGATATAAAGGTATGTGTTTACATATTTGCATGAAGAAATTTTTGTTGACCTCCCAAATATTTTAGCAGAGTGGATCCAAGGATTTGTTGAACAAATTGGAAGATATCAAACAAAATTTCCAAGGAATTGGACTCCTAAATTGATTCAACAATGTAATGCAATAAGAAATAAGACATCATGTGTAGTATATTACTGGTTGGATAATGTATTGGGAGGTTATGTTACTGAATTTTTCATAGATTGCACCGAGTTGTAAAGTGTTGATGAGAGTGAATTATTTAAAGGACCAAGTGCTAGATACATGAAGTCACTATCTACATGGATTAATATGTTGTTGTGCAACAAGGAAGTCATGAAGTTAGAATCTGATTTCCTAAGCATTTATTCACCTTCCCGCACATAAGGGAATTGGGGGTTGACCAAGGAATGATCTAAGCATAAAGAGATATGGATAGAAGGAATGAGGAATAGATGGGCTGAGGATGCCGAGTGAAGAAGAGTCTGTGACGAATGAAGAGATTGGAGTATTGCACAGTGGTAAGAGATTTAAATCGAATGAGAAAATGACTTTGGCTAAGTGAGAGGACCAACACAGTGAGATCAAGGAAAGAGACACTAATGCAATATTCCAAATCAAAGGTATTCTGCATACATAATAGGAAAAAATATATCATCTCAGTTAGTAGAATAGGATCCCACTCAAATCAGACTCTATGTCGAACCCACAACCCCATGTGCGTCACCAAGAACTAAGGTAAGAGCATAATGTTTTTCAATTGTAGTTAGTGAAGGAAGTAAAGATAGTAGTAGAAGTAATCAGAGTAGTATAATTAGTATCTTCACTTAGAAAAGTTAGTGTTATCAGGAAAAAATGCCGAGCAAAATACAATGGCAGGGGTATATCCCACCTTAAAGATTATTCTCTTTCAAGGGGTCAGTTCAAAAGATCCATAACAAAAAAAATTCATTTCTGACACAATATGGAATATGAAGAACATTCACGATGACGATGTCAACATTTTTCAGTTGGTGATGACCTTCAGGAATCATGCATTATTATGGTATATGAAATATTTGAATACTACACTTGCAGGTTAGACTATAAAATTAACATAGGTAAGACAATCCTTGTTGAAATAATTCCAGAAGCTTAAGTCTCGGTCGAACTGCATTACAGAGATAAGGGAGATCAAAGATATAATAAATGAATTAGTGTGGGACTACAAATAAGGTTCAAGATACTAAAGGATTGACTAAAATTCCATATTTTAGATGAACTGCATAGGGAGTGGTTTATTACAAGATTGTTGCCACATATTTGTTTCCCTTTGACACAACATAATATTGTGTCACAGTAAGAAACTTTGGAAATTTCTATGAAATTGTAAGTGTCCTCTGTAGGATAAAATAATTTAGGGATGGATCAAGTGGAGTCACAACTAGCCGTACTAACTATTAAGTTATAGAAAATTATGAAAGGAAAAGAAAATCATGGGGGATTCTGGTGTATCACATGTAGAACAGATGGTCATCATAAGGATGAATGCCCATCTTTTCAGCAGTATTTGAATACAGGATCTCCAAATCCATTAAGGTTATGGTGCGATATTTGTAAGATGGTGGGTCACCATCCTCATAATTGTCCATTGATGCAAAAGTACTAGAGTACTGTGATAAATCTATTTTGTAACTTTTGAAAGTTTTTCAGACATGAAAAGAAGGATTCTTACGCATTTGAATTGATGAGAGAGTGCACTATATATGCATATAGAGTACAAGGATAATAATAAGATGGAGGATATTTGTAGTATAATACCCCTACAGGATATAATCAAGGAGGACGAGGAGGTTTTAGAGGCTGTGGAAGAGGAGGCTTTGGTGAGGAATAGCGACTATTATATGTTATAATTGTAATCATCCTGGACACATGGTGCTAGAAGTTTTGAACCCCTACTTGACATGTACTTATTACATAGTGCTAGACCTTGTGATAGAGGATTTCCCACAGTTGATCGTAAAATAGAAATAAAGGAGGAAGACAAATGTACATATGATCACAATAGAAGCATGTGAAGAAAAACCTAAGATATTAGAAGTTATGCATGGATGGATGAGGATCGAAGAATATTTGACAGATCAAGGAAATATAATCCACCAATGCATAAGGAAAGCAGTCGATCCTCTTTCATTATTTGATCCGAGAAGAAAAAAAGAGACCTACCAAAAAGAAAGAAAATAATTTGCTGGATAAGAATGGATAGCTTCAACTTCATCCGTGACACCTTTGTATGATAGACCAATAGTGTATGGTATGCCTCCAATATATCACCATTCATAAAGGAAAGGTGAAAAGGTAAGCACTTTGAAATATTTCTTAAGAAGTTGTTTAAAATTAATGAAAAATGAATCTTCTTTAAGCATGCTACGTGGAATGATTGACCATTATGCCAAAGAGAAAGATATTCCTGTTGCACATAGATTATTTAACTAGGTGCAACTTAATAAGAGAACAAATAGGGAGTTTTAACTCAACACGCATATAACGAAATATGACATGGACACTATCATTCTAGATCTAAGCTCCATTGTGAATTTCATCTTGAGGAAGACTTGGGAGATGATGGGCCAGTTGAAGTTGATTTGGTATCCCATTAGATTGATATTAGTGAACCATCATAATATTGT
>JASDQU010027654.1:27243-56597 GCA_032191745.1 Picea mariana | reverse complement strand
AACTATCATTTCCTCGTGGTTTTTTCCCACATTGGCTTTCCACATAAACCTGTTGTGTTGTGTTTGGTTTGATGTTCTCAGTTTTATGCTTTGTTTATGCTCTAGTTTTATTCCGCTACCCAACATCCCGCCTCTGGTCATACTTTCAAATGCATTTCTATATATTGTTCATCGGAGCGACACCGTCATCATTCTTTTCCTCCCACTTCTCCATTGATTCTAACATCTTTCCTCCATCCACTAGTTTTGCATCTTCTACTGCGATAAAAGTTGTATAAACCCATCTGAGCCAACCCCAATGACACTCCAACAATGTTGGTGCATGGGAAAAATGATGTACACCACAAATAAACAAATCCTTAAGCGGGAGCTATATATAGAGGTTCTTACTATGTGATATTATTGGTTCATATAGAATGATCACATGAATTTTTTCATCTAAAATCGTAAGAAGAATTTCTCTATTATATTACCATGATGAAAATATCTCTGTTGAGAGTGCCATAAACCATCCACAACACACTTCCGAGGAAAGAAAACAACGATAAATTCATGCTCGACTTGAATTCCATGTTCTTGGTTTGGATTACAAGTCATTGAATGGTGACAAACACAGTATAAAACATTAACAATAGGCACTATCAATAGAAATAATCGATGCGAAAAATTGTTGAGCCTTTTCAAATTTTTGTTGCCACCACTGGTATAGTGCGCCATAATTACAATTACGGATAGCGACGAAGTGTAGAGAATAGAAGTCCTTATCATTAAAGCAGTTCCTATAAGCACCTTCTTATGTTTATGGTCATGTACAACACAAATGAAGCTATCACAATAGTCCCAAATTCCACCAATGCACCGGTGACCATACCAGTAATTTTAGCCAAGAAACTCTTTGATTACTTTTTACTTTAGAGGAAATATGATGAAACTCCAATATTACCTTGGGTTTAGGTGGAGCAAATATGAGATGGATGAAAACGAAGCAACACTCAAGAAGGCCGCCAATGCCATTGACAACCATAACTACAATGTTATCCCACCCATTTTTTATTAGAGGTGACCTGTATAACGTTTAGAGAAGACCATTGAACAACGACATTGTATATGGTAAGCCCAAAAATATCTCTGTAGTTCTATTTTCTATCACCCTCTTGAATGTAGTATTGTTCACCAATATCACAAAATATGAAATCAATGTTATACACAATATGGTGCTTTACTCACATTGGAATGAAAATCATTATACTCACATCGGTGCACCATACAGGAGAAAATAAAAAGCACTTCCTGTAATGTCATGTAAAGTCAGAAAAATCAGTGGAGATGATTAACATGTGGGTTCATATATAACTAACACGAATATCTAAAAAAGTAAAAGTTAGTTCTGATATGAACAATAGAAACATAAATTCATATCTATGATTATAGAGGACTGAGAAAGAGCTTAATATTGAGGGATATGGTAGCGTTTGGAGAACTAAAATTCCAACCCCTAAGCATATGAAGTTGTTCATCATTTCTTTGTCCTCAAAGTTCTTTTTTGGGATACGAGGAAAATAAAAGAAAAGCAATACGACAAGGTGGCACAAAGTCTTATGCTTATAGCACAAAGTACCTCTCATCATCATGTTATTCATGCCACATGCCTCTTATTCATGATCAATCTTATCACTTTTATTTTTACACAATGCATGTGAGAAATAATACAATAGATTGAAATTTATAGCATGTTATTTGTTGTGCTCTTTGTAGCCAACTCTTTCTTTAAACCTTTTTGAATGTTTCAAGTACAATTAATACAATTAGTGATTCTAGTTGACTACATAAATGATATTTTTTTTCAATACTTGGTTTTGATGTTCACTAGTTTGATTTTGAATAAGGGTATGATGGAATATTTTGATGTTTACGTATAGGTTTTTAGTTCTTCACTCACTATGGATTAGCCTGGAAATACTAGATCTATAGCCTTTACCAACAAATTAATATTATTATTATTTCTCTTTCTTTCCAATGGTTTGATTCTTCCTCGCTTTTTCAATCATGGCTCAGTTCATCCTCATCCATTCGACCAATCCCCTACATGAGGGTGCCTCGTTGGGTATAGGTACCCATTCGTTAAAGGTCGTTTGAGTGTTTCCTAGGAGTATGGCATAGGTTACTTGTACTCAGACATTGGCTTAAGGAATTTTTTCTACCCCTTCTTACCCTGAATGAAAAAAGGAGGGTCACCTTGCATCCTTGAACCAATAATCATATTTCAGCTAACCTAGCCTCCTCCATCCCTTGGGACCTATAACTGTTTATTTTTTGGATTCAATTTTTTTTTTTAAGTATAGCAACAACCTTGGAATTTCCATATTGTTATTCAATTTAAGTATTCAGGATTACAAACTCCAAAACTTCATCAAATGTTCAACTTTTCTTATGTTAAGCCCTAAATAGTGGCACATTACCCTTAATTAGGGAATATTACATTAGTAATGTTATTTTATTTATGTTGGCTTGGGTCCATTAGTTGTAATTTTACCTCCTAGTCTCCTATATATACCAAGGAGACCTTTTCATTTGGAATCATCTTGTATTTGGAAATATATGTGGTGTATAAGTATGTTTCCCCCTAGAAGAGGCTTATTATATGAAATTATCTCTTTTTCAAGGCGTTCAATGCTTATTCTGAGGTTTTTCTATGCTATCTTGGTATTTGGTTCCTAACATTTGGTATCAGAGCTCAAGGTCTTATGGTTTCACTGCTACATCTGAGACACCTTAGAATTTTCACTACAATTATTTTTCTAAGTCGTTTCAGAAGGAACCCCTTGGAGGATATTTAGTATAAAAATCAAGGTACATTGGGTTCAAATTTAATCTTCCGAGCCCTTATACTTTTGAAGATATAGCTTGTGTAAGATAACGTTTTGGAATCATCTGAAATTTAGTCATCATGGAATTTTCACTATGAATTTTTTTATATAACATTTCAAACACTGAAATCTGGAGGATATTCATAGAAATTATTATGGTATCTGTGATAAAAATTTTAGCTTTTAGGTCATCTTACATTTGTAGATACACCCTCTAGAAGATAAGGTATCTGACTAGTCCTATTGACTAGTCTCAAGCAGGTGTTCTGGGTAAAAAAATCATAAATTATTCATAGAATATCCAAATTCCATGAGACTAGTTGCATTGATTAGTGGAAAGTCTATAGTATTTTTGGTACAATTTTCAGAATTTTATATCAATTATTTTGTGTGGGGCCCTCAATATAAGTGAGATCTCCAGGAAAGGCCATAAATCATAAAGTTGTGTGGAAGTTACCATAAATTTCACTTGGCACATCCAATTTTGATCAGACCTGTGGAATTCCAAAGAAGAAATATCAGAGAACTACAAAAAAAAAAAAAAAAAATCATACGTAGAAGGGACAAAATTTTGGAGATATAGCAGAAGAAAGATCGTCTAGCAGAACCACCTCAAAATCAAGGTTTAAAAGTGATATTTTGCCAACATGCCACCAAAAAAAGGAAATTATACACCAAATAAGTCTCTAGATAGTCCTACTTGGATTCTTGATGAAGGTGAAGAAATGTGTAGGGACATAACTGATTTACAAAATAAGACAATAACAAAAGATGAACTACAAGGGATGATGGATGGTTTAAAAAGGGACATCATGGAAGGATTGAAAAATTACCTAATAGAGAGGACACCTGAAAGTGAAAATGTATCCCATGAAATTCATGACCTGTGGAATTTCATAGAAGAAATAATAGAGAACTACATAAAATAAATTTTCATACCCAAAAGGGCCAAAATTTTGGAGATACAACAAAAGAAAGATTGTCTAGTAGAACCACTTCAAAATAAAGGTTTAAAAGTGTTACTTGGCCAAAATGCCACCAAACAATGAAACTTCTACACCAAATAAGTCTCTAGACAATCCTACTTTTATTCTTGATGAAGGTGAAGAAATGTGTAGGGACATAAATGATTTACAAAAGAAGACAATAACAAAATATTAACTACAAGGGATGATGGATGGTTTAAAAAGGGAGATCATGGAAGGATTGAAAAAATACCTAATAGAGAAAAAACCTGAAAGTGAAAATGTATCCCATAAAATTCATGACGATGACACAAGGAAGATGAATCAAGAATGGAGAAACTCCAACTTTGGGTTGAAGACCAACCACTTTCCTAAGATCGATATGAGAAAGTTTGATGGAAAGGACCCAATCACATGGATACTTCAGATGGAGCGATTATTTGATCTAGATGATGTGCCACATACACAAAAGGTACGAATTGATTCTTTATATTTAGAACCCAATCAATTTGTGTGGTATCGATGGCTTTGTTCTCGCAAATCACTCGTCACTTGGACAACTTTCATGGAATAAATGATAGCACACTATGAGGATACAAGGAGAAACACTTTCTTTATCCAATTGATAAATCTCAAGCAAAAGGGTTTAGTTACAAAGCACATTGAGAACTTCCAAAGATTGAATATAAAGGTAACATATATTCCAGATGATCACTTGATTGATGTATTCATAGGAACTTTAAGGAATAACATCCAACATGAGATTCTCCTTTGGGAACCCAAATCATTGGAGAATGCATTTAAAGTGGAAAGAAACGTTGAAAGTAAAAATATGGCTATGGCTACTATGAGGACCAGTCCTAACATTTATCGAGAGAATAATGGTCCTTCTTCTAAAACACCTCAACCTACAAGGTTGACACCTTAACAATTGGAGGAAATAAAATAAAAAGGTTTATTCTTTAATTGTGACAACAAGTACAGTAAGGAACATAAGTGTGGTGAGAAGAAATTATTCTACATAGATTGCGAAGAGGAAGAAGAAGAAGAACCATCTCAAGATGAACATGTAGAAGTGATTTATCCTGAAGAGTTGACTCCCATGATATCATGTAATGCATTGGCTGGAATTAATACTCCTCAAACCCTCAAGATCGAAGGATATATCAAAAAATAAAAGGTAATAGTCCTAATTGATTCTTGTAGTACTTATAATTTCATTCACTATAAATTATCTAAATCTCTCAATTGCTTTGTATATCCAGCACCAAAGTTTCAAGTAATGATTGCATATGGAGGAACTATAAATTTCTCAGGAGAATGTGATAAGATCAATCTTACTATGGGGGAATATGTAATGAATAGTCTAATATTTTCTATACCCATGGGTTGTGTTGATGTTGTACTAGGAATCCAATGGTTACAATCATTAGGAACAATGGCTTTTAATTTTCAAGAACTCTTTATGAAATTTTCATTAGAAGGAAAATAAATTGAGCTAAGAGGTATCACAGGGAAACCCAGTAAGGTGATAAGCTCTAATGGCATAACAAAATTATTGAAAAAGGGGCATCACGGTGTAATTGCACAACTATTCTCACTAGATGTTCAAACATATAATCCATCTATTCCCCTATATCTCCAAGGGATCATTGATAAGCATTCCAAAGTATTTGAAGATATTTCCAAAGGTCTTCCACCCACTCGAAATCATGATCATGCTATTCACTTAATTCCCGGGAGTCTCCTAACATCAAGCCTTACAAATACCCTTATTCCCAGAAGAGTGAAATTGAGCATATGGTTGAATAAATGTTAGAGGATGGGATTATTATACATAGCCAAAGTTCTTACTCTGCACCAGTGGTAATGGTACTAAAGAAATATGGCTCATGTGTATGTGTCCAGATTATAAAGATCTCAACAAGATCACTATTAAAGATAAGTTTCCCATTCCTTTGATTGATGAATTGTTAGATTAACTACATGGAACAATCTCTTTCACAAAGTTGGATCTTCATTTAGGGTATCATCTGATTAGAATGAAGGAAGCAGAGATCCAAAAAAAAAAATTCCAAACTCATGAAGGTCATTCTGAATTTTTTATCATGCCTTTTGGCTTTACAAATGAACCTTCCACATTCCTAGGGTTGATGAATTCCATTTTCAAGCCCTTCCTTCGAAAATTCATGTTAATATTTTTTATGATATACTATTCTATAGAAAGTCTTGGGAGGATCATGTGTGACATGTTGACAAGGTGCTACAACCACTAAAGGAGAAACAACTATATGCCAAACCATCCAAATGTTTCTTTGGGGTGAAGGAGGTAGAATAATTGGGTCATATTGTATCTCATGAATGTGTCAAGGTAGAACTTAACAATATTAAGGCCATGATGGACTGGCCGATTCCCAAAACATTGAAGAATATTAGAGGATTTTTGGTTTTGACAGGTTACTACTACAAGTTTATTCAGAACTATGGAAGAATAGCATCACTTTTAATGACATTAAATAAGAAGGATGCATTTTCATGGACTCCAATGGAAACTCAAGCTTTTGAACAACTTAAAGAGGTGATGTGCAAAGCTCCTATCTTGACCACACCAGACTTAAAAAAAACCTTTATTGTGGAATGTGATGCCTCGAGAAATGGAATTGGTGTTGTTCTAATGCAAGAAGGAAGGCCCCTTGATTTTGAAAGTAGACCACTCAAGGGAAATGACTTACACAAACCCATTTGTGAGAAGGAAATGATGGCAATACTGCATGCATTGAAGAAATGGTGCACTTACCTAACAGGTAGGAACTTCAAGGTCACAACAAATCATGATAGTCTTAAATACTTCTTGGAACAAAGACTATCTTCAGAAGAACAAAAAAAATGGGTGACCAAGATATTGGGTTATGATTTTGAAATCACCTATAAAAAAGGGAAGAAAAATGTTGTGGAAGATGCACTCTCGAGAAAGGATGAAGGTGATGAGGCCTTTCTTTGTGCTATCTCGATCATACAACCCGATTGGATAATAGAAGCGAGGGATGAACAGAATAATGATGAAAACGTGTGGACTCTCATTCAAAGGTTGCAACAAGATTCCAGTGCATCAAATACATTTACATGGAAAAATGATTCACTGTGGTACAAAGATAACTTATATTTATGTAATAACTCCCAACTCAAACAAAAGGTAATATTGGAATTGCACACCTCTTTGGTAGGAGGGCACTCGGTATTTTTGAAAACCTACCATAGGGTCAAGAAGGAATTTTTTTGGGATGGCCTTAAAACTGATGTTCAAAGGTTTGTGGAACAATGTTTGGTTTGCCAAAAAAATAAGGTGGAAACAATTAAGACCCGAGGTCTTTTACAACCATTAGCCATCCCAAGTTAGTTTTGGGAGGCGATTTCCATGGATGTCATCACAGGGTTACCAAAGTCTAAAGGAAAGAGTGGCATCATGGTGATTGTTGATAGAATGAACAATTACGCACACTTTTGTGCTCTCTCATCCCTTCAAATCCATTACAGTTGCCACCGCATTCATGGAGACAGTTCAAAAGATACATGGAAGCCCAAAGATTATTGTAAGTGACAAAGATCCCATATTCACTGGATATTTTTGGATAGAATTATTTTTTTGTTTGGGTACTCAATTGGCTCATAGATCATGATAGCATCCTCAATCTGATGGACAAACTGAGATAGTGAACAAATTTCTAGAAGGATACCTTTGTTTCTTTGTCTCTGATAAAAAAACACAATAGTTCAAATGGTTACCCTTGGCACAATGGTGGTATAACCCTTCCTTTCATACTGCAACAAAAATGAAACCATTTATGGCACTCTATGGATACCACCCTCTTTTCATCACTTCTTATCTAAAAGAAAAATCTAAGGTTCAAGCAGTGGAAGATCACATCGAGCATCAACAACAAGTCTCCAAATCTTAAAGGAAAACTTGACCATGGCACAGAATCACATGAAACAACAAGCAGATCAACATCATAGAGAAAGAAGTTTTGAAGTAGGGACTTGGGTGTTTTTAAGACTACAACCATACAAACAGATGTCCCTCAAGCAAGCCAACAAGGATAATAAATTATCACAAAAGTACTATGGCCATTATAAGGTGTTTCAAAAGATTGGTACTATGGCATACAAACTGGAGTTGCATGCATCTTCATGAGTACATCTAGTTTTCCATGTTTCATGCTTAAAGAAGGTTATAGGTGAAAAGATCCTAGTTCAAACTATATTTTCAGAACTTGACGAGGAAGGAAAAATCATATTAGAGCCTGAAGCTATCACTGACACAAGAATTCTCTAGCTGAGGAATAGATCGATTTCAGAGTATCTCACTAAGTGGAGGAAACTACCTGCTGAAGATTCCACTTGGGAAGATGAGTCCTTTATAAAGAAGCATCCAAAATTATTCAAGCATTGTGGACAACGCTTATCTGAAGGGGAAGGGAATGTTAATCCCTAAATAGTGGCACATTACCCTTAATTAGGTCAGATTACATTAATAATATTATTTTATTTATGTCGGCTTGGGTCCATTAGTTGTAATTTTACCTCCTAGTCTCCTATATATACCAAGGAGACCTTTTCATTTGGAATCATCTTGTATTTGGAAATCTATGTGGTGTATAAGGAGGTTTCCCCCTCGAAGAGGCTTATTATCTGAAATTCTCTCTTTTTCAAGGTGTTGAGTACTTATTTTGAGGTTTTTCTATGCTATCTTGGTATGTGGTTCCTAACATCTTATTTATGGGGGAGTACAAGTTAATTATGGTGTGTGATGATGTGTAAGTGACATTGCATATCTTGAAAAACAATAATTTCTTCACTTCAAGGGACGATTAGAGGTATTTTCCCAACTAATTTGAATATGGTGTAAGAAGATGAAATATAAGAAAACCAAAAAGATTTAAGAAAATGTATTATTTATTTATTAAATATTTGTATGACTATGAAAATTACCTTTACATATTATTTATCTTCTTATTGTGGGTCACTATAGACTTTGGGTATTATTTAATGTGGTAATATATATGTGTTTACCTGGAGAATTGGAGAATCATAGAATCAAACATATGTTGAGATATTTCCAAATATAACAACATATATGTGCTAGAAAAATAAAATAATATTGTAGAATTTTATCCTTGAGCTACCAAAGGAATCAAAATTTTCACTTAATTCCATTATGCTTCCACTCTATTTGGAAAAGCTACCAAAATGAACAAGAAATAGGAACGTGGTGGTGGTGGAAGGCCTAGACCATGCACCACCAAATGTTGTGACGATTTTCCAATGGATAGGGTAAGATCATTGAGATACTTGCCAATGAATACCAAGCCTAAAATCCTCCACCAAATGAAGAAATAACATCCCATCAAATGATAGTCTTCAGTGATTGTGACTGTATCTCAGCTTTATTTTATATGTCTTAAAACAATGCCATGGAAATTCCTTTAGCTACACCACTCAACTATGTGTGTCTAGACCATCATACCATCTACGTTGAAGTGAAAGTTGTATCACACCTTTATTAAACTAAGAGGACACTAGGTACACTATCCACTTAAATATGTATGGAATGGTAAAAAATATTAGAGATGTAGAGTGGAGAATAATAATATTGAAGACCTAGAGAATAATCATGTTGAGTAGTGATGGATAATTAATAGGTAGATATGAATTTATTAAAATAAAGGGATGACTCTATCAATATAACCACCTACCATTTTGTATTTTGTTTCACTATAAAGAGAAGGTGATTATGTATGTAGTGGAATGTTTTCCGATTCTGAACATTCAATTGACTTTTAGTTTTCTTGTCACATGTTGTATCAATATGTTCATGTTAGTGTCTCATGGTGATGCATGAGCATGTCACAAGAAGTTCTAGAATTGACCCCATAGGTAAAAACCAAATTTACCAAGGGAGTTGGTTCCTTAATTTCTTATTTAAGTTTGCAATAATTTGAATTGTCTCTAGAAGACATGTTGGTTGATTTTGTTTTCTAGGTGTCAAGTTGTTACTAGAGTTTAGGAACATTTTCTAGATTTGGATTTTGTTTAGATAACTTGGGATTTTGTTAGGATATGAGCTATCTGAGGGCTCGAGATATATTGAATGTTTTGTAAGATTTAGAAGGTTAGAGAGAGAGAGTAAGAGAGTATGTGATATTGAGTGTGAAAAGGTGGATTGTAGAGGTCTGAGAGACCACGAAAGAGTGATCCTTTCAGTATAATTTTATTCATTCAATAATATAATGAAAGACCAGATTGTGTGCTATTATCACCCTTTTTTTTAATGATTAAACTACATGTATAAATTATATGGACAGAGTGACGAGGTTTTTCTATTGCAGGTGAAGAGATCGCATGGAGTGAAGTTTCAGGATTGAACCAAGTTCTGTTAAAATTTCCGTGTGTTTTTGTTTTATTGGAATGGATGGTCAAGTTTGATTGAAGAACATAGATCGATGGCTCATATCATAGAGGGAATCGTATCTTGGTGATTTTTCATTAACTTTACACTTGATTAATTCTGTAGTCATGAGGTGCAGTGACCTGGTGATTCGATACACATGGCACTAATAGATGTAAAGGAGATCAGACGATGGATACCAGAAAACAAATCAACAATTCTTGTTCATTTCGTATCTCAACCATCATGAGTTCTGATAGTTTGGAAGTGCTAAGAGTCCCAAAGTCCAGATGATGATATACATCAACAACTGATGTGTGGAGGTCCAATAGAAGTGGAATATTCAGAATGGAAACAAAAATAATTATATGGAGGAGAATCATCCATCATCGATCATGATAGGATTGACGATGATCATGTTTTAAATGACATCATTGAATTATTAAGGGTGGTTCATAAGTCAATATCTAATCGTTGATTGGGAGTGAAGATCGATGATGTGGAGTCTATGCATATCAACAAAGTATGAGGATTTTAAAACAAATAGGATTTAGATGTCGCGGTACAGGGGCTTGAGATACATCATACTGACATCAGTGCCCATGGTCGCCCATGGCAAGGCTTTGGAATTTAATTAAGAAAAATCAATAGTTTATATCTTATCTGATATCTATATCAACAATGGACATTATATCACCCATCATACCTTTTAGAATGTTGAATAATTTTTATTGATCGTTGATCAACTTCAGGATTAATGATAGAGGGTGAACATGCATATTGAAAGTTCTATAGTTTTAAAGGAGGTTCGACCATCTATGAAGTGGATTAGGATAACCACTCTCATACACATGGACAGTGGAGAATGAATGTGGATCCATCAATAACAGTTTTGAAACATGCTCTTCGATCACTCGCCTAAATAAGGAAAATACCACCTGGTTAAAGTAGTATACCAACCCCCAAAAAGTAACTCCTATTCATGGTCTATGGTATTATGGATTAAATGCATAAGGAGCTAGCCTTGAAGGAGTTAATGAATGAGTTTTATCCCTGGTTATAGAAGTTGATTGTGTGGATGAAAAAAAGCTAATAACCAAAAAAGGGAAGGTTTAGAATTGACAAGGAAATCCTGGTGTCAATGAAAGGTCTAAGCTCCTCTGTGTATATGGTAAATAATAGGGACCAGAAAAAATTAAGGGAAACTTGAGCTTAAAACTGCTAAAAAGCTACTTATAACTTTGTGCTTGTGGGAAATTGGCCAGTAAGGTCATCAATTTTGGTATCAAAGCATAAATAAAATGCTCATTTGAATGTTTGTAGGGAATTAAAATCATCAAAGAACCACAAGTGCAAGAGAAAGAAAGTATACAATAAATAAACATCTAGGGGTTGAAGAAAATAAGTTTTGGAAATGCATATCTTGTCAGATCTAACAATTAATATGGTTTTTACCTTTTCAAATTGAAATGGAATGATAACAGTGGAAAAGAATATGTTGAAGGGGAACTTTGATTCTATCCAAAGGAGCAAGGATGAAAAGGAAAGTTGGGACAATATTATGAAATAGATCTTGGAAGTATTTCGTTTTATGTCTGGTAATAAATCTGATAAAAACAAAACTATATATGTTTATTGTAAGTAGCAACAAAGATATATTATAGCAGAGGATTTCAAGTACAAGGATGTAAAAAAGAAAAGGTATTACAAGAGAATATTGTGATAGATAGATCCTTATAGCAAGGGGTGCTATACATTATTTCCAGCAGAGATTGGAAAGTGGAGAACAATGGAAGTTCTCAAGAAAGTGTGAACAATGTGCAGAGAGACAAGTGAGGAGAAGAGGATGCTCATGAGGTTCTAGAGGAAAGGATGAGTGATTCCAAAAGGTCAATCTTGAGAGAATATTTATAAGGTATAGAGTAGAAATGTTAGGAGACTTGTTACAAGGAGTAAGCTTGGTTTCAACTCACAATGGGCATGGAAAAGATCCCAAAAGGAAAGATGAAGATGACTATTGATAATCACGACAATGGTTCGAAGAAAGGCCACAGTAAAACGAAATAAGGTTCCATAGAAAATGGTAAGAAGAGAATGAGGGATGAAGAATTTAATAAGGAAATGATTGAGTTAAAGTCATAATGAAATTATGCAGAAAATTTTCTATAGGAATATGAATAAACCCAAAGATTTGGTTGGATAATGAAGAAGAAGTCTAGATGTCATATTAAACAATTGATTGCAAGAGAGAAGAGACACAGGTTGAAATCTTGTTTCAAGAAGGTAGAAACACTCAAGATAGCTAAGTGTGAGGTAGAAGTTCACTGTTGTGAACTTGGAGAAGGATCAATCCTAGGAGAGGATGAAGATGATATGATTATGTGCTTATAGCAACACAAAGAAGGGATGATAGTAACATCAAGTGAGATAGATGAGTCTCATGAAATTCAAACTAACTATTTGTGTGAGTATGTATTTACAGGTACTGAAGAGAATGAAGGTGAACAAAAGAAAGGCATTACAAAGGAAACACAAATACAATAAGAACATAGCTATCCTGGTGACAAATAACAAGGGATAGTAGCTTATGAAGATAGATAGTCTCAAGGAATTTCCACAGAAGAAATAATTTCATCATTGTTTCATGAGTAAAACAATAAAGACGTTCCTGAACCTCAGATAGACATCAAGGAGATTTGGGAAAATGAAAGACACTGAGGAGTTCAGATTGAAACTCTACAAGCTTATGAAGAGAGAAGTAAACTCATAGGCATAATTGTTCGATTATATTTTCTTTTGATAAATGTTTACCTGACCATATTTGAAAGAATTTTGTTAAAGGTTAAGGACATATGGTAGTTTGGAAAAGAAAGGAAGATGCATGTCCTACAAATTTATGAATGTCAATCAGAACAATGTAAAGATGAGAAGGAGGAAGCTGATAAGGAGAACTCAACTCAAGATATTGCATATAGTCTAGAGGATACTATGGACCATGAAATCTAAGAAGACAGAGATAAATTCCTTGAAGTTGAAGAGGAATATTCACCACAAAGGCCCGAGGAACATAAATTTTCCTGTACTAGTAGTGCAGAAGACAATGATGTGAATTATGAGCAACAGACGATAAAGGAAAAAACAATCTCAAATGAAAAATGTACAAATAAAGAAATAAATGATACATCTGCAATAGACAATAATGAATTGTGAGAAGATGGTGAAACTAGGAAAGCAAAGGATGAGGTAATGGATTTTTTTTTTTCATATTTCATTTAATGAACATAAGAAGATGATAACAATTACAGAGTCGATAATTGTTTTGAGAAATAGTCCAGGAAGTGATAATAGTATGAGTCAAGGAGAGGGAGATATAAAAATAAAGAGAGTGGAAATGAAAAGACAACTCAAAATTTTGGTGCAAGGCAGGAAAGCTAAAGATAAAAGTAAGGAAGAGGTTTCATATTTTAACCAATATTCTAAGAAGAAAGAAGATAAGAATTTTTTTTCTAAGACATCACTTTATGAAGCATAAGAGAGACATGACACAATCATTATGTCATGTACAGATCAACATGATGAGAACCAAAAGAGAGATTTAGAAAGAATGAAGGGGAAGATAACTGCAAAATACAATATGATTCCATATTTTAAATTTCAAATTTTGGAATGTATTTTATAGGATTAAGGACAAAATGCTCTTAGAAACATGTTTTTTTGTCTATATATATACAAACATGGAATATTTAAAGAAATAAATAGTCATCCTTTCTTATAGGAACAAGAAGATGGGAGAAAGCAACAAGATGGATCAAGATATTGGAGTGGAGAAATAAGAGTTTTTATAAATCTTACACAAGGTATTGCTGAGGAAAATGAGGATTGTAGAAGATATGAAGTTGTAGAGCATGAACTAATTTTTCATCAAAACAAGAAATACTTCAAGATCAAAAAATTGCTTAGGAAACTAGTGCTAATGAGTACAACATAGATATAAGAACCAAATGGTCAAGTTCAATAGTTCAAGGAAAAAATTGTGCAACAGAGTGTCAACATATAAGTGAACGGTTCTATATATTCATACCAAGAAAGGAATATTTTTTTTGAATTTTAGAATATTCCATTTAAAACAATGGAAAAGTGGTCATTGAAGGCAACAAAAGAGATATATTTTATAACCTCTTAGGATCAACAAGTTAAGAAATTATGGATTAGTGAAAAAGATGATATGAGGGAAGTTTTTTGTATGAAGAATATGATGTTGATGATGGGATCAGAGATCATAAAGTACAATGGGGTAAATGGCAAGGAGATAGTGAGGGATGCATGGAGCAAAAGCTCAACTGTTTTGGAGTATTGACTGGTGATTGTAATAAGTGTTACATGATAATAATGTTATTAAAATAAGTAATAATATCCAAGCAAAGGAATCATACAAAAGTAAAGTGTCAAAAGGGAAGCAGTCAACAACAAGTAAAAGTTAAAATATCAAAGTTAGTAAGGAATATATCTTAGAGGAGGATCACCAACAATGAATAGTTGATCAATTATGGAGGAAGAAACAAGGAAATTGCACTGTGGAGAAGTAAATTTTGTGATCAGAGAAGGAAGCAGAGAGAAACAAATGCAACAAAAATATAGTCATGCAAGTGGAAAACAACAACACAAAGTTTCGATTCCATAAGGACGATAAAAAACAATGAATGCACTTGTAATTGAAAAATGTCAGACAACTAGATGGAAGCTATCATCAGATAAAGCTTACAACAAAAACAATAGGAAGACTCATGAATAGGATTCCATGAATTATTTTTACCTGGGGAGTCTCATGAAAGAGCGTCTGACAACAAGTTATAGAGTTGAAATCATAGATTAAAACCACATTTACCATGGGAGTTGGTTCCCTAATTAATTATTTAAGTTTGTAACAATTCAAATTTTTTCTAGAAGACATTTTGGTTGATTTCGTTTTCTAGGTGTCGAGTTGTTACTAGAGTTTAAGAACAATTTCCATATTTGGATTTTTTTTAGATAACTCAGGATTTTTTTAGGATATGAGCTATCCAAGGGATCAATATATATTGAATTTTTTGTAAGATTTAGAAGGTTATAGAGAGAGAGTAAGTGAGCGTGCGAGATTGAGTGTGAAAGGGTGAGTTTCAGAGGTCTGAGAGACCATGAAGAAGTGAGCATCCCTGTATAATTGTATTCCTTTAATGATATAATGAAAGACTAGATCGTGTGGTATTGTCATACATTTTCTTTGAATTATTAAATTGCATTCATAAATTATCTAGAAAAAGTGATGAGGTTTTGTGATTGTAGGTTAAAGTATCACACATAGAGAAGTTTCAGGTCTGAACCAAGTCTAGTTAAAATTTTCACGTGTTTGTGTTTTATTGGAATGGATGGTCAATATTGACCAAAGAACATAGATCAACGGCTAATACCATAGTGAGAATCGTCTCTCGATGACTTTTAATTATCTTGACACTTGATTAAGTCCACTATCACAAGGTCTGGTGACTCGGTGAATGGATACACGTGGCACTAATAGAAGTAAAGGATATGGGGTGGTGGATATCAAACCATCAGATTGATGGTTCTTATTCATTTTGTATCTCGGTCATAAAGAGTTCTGATAGTTGGGAAGTGCTAAAAGTCCCGACGTCCCTATGGCGATATACGTCAACAAATTACATATGGAATTCCAATAGACGTGGCATTTTGAAAATGGAAAGGAAAAGTATTATATGGAGGAGAATTGTAACATCCTGCTCTTACACACTGAGAAAACTTATTCTTTGAGGACACTTTTTCGCAATTGATCTGGATTATTATGCTATTAAAACATTGATTTTGATTATGAGGCGTTATGGGTTGATGTCATGTTGTTTTACTACATTGACATAGAAAGGTGCTATTGACTCGGTTTTACTGAGTGTGGAGAATTTTGGACCTCGAGGGTGCAGAGGCATTGATTGAACCCCTTGGACTCCAGATCAAGTCAGGGAGTGAACTATTAGGGTTTGATTGTTTTATATGTGATATTAGTGCATGTGATTAGACGATATGATTATGGATATATTTCTGACATGATTCGTTGATGATACATGCTGACGATAGATTGTCGATCAGACTCACATGTGGTGTCGAGGGGTCATGCATGACTACCAGAGATGTTGAGGGAGAGGTGTGGACAACAACCTTGCCACATCTTACTAGCACTCCCATCGTGGCTCAAACTGTAGGTTAATGTTTACCTAGTTTGAGAGGACCCATGATGTCATGAGGGAAGACTGCAATAGTAGCTCACCATAATTCTAAGGGGTGCGAAATAAGGCGGGGGCATTATTCCTTAGAGGCCCTTACTCTCCCACAAGTTCACCTCACAGAGTATTGACTCCAAGGGTTTTTGATGTCTACCAAGTTAGTCAAGAGGCGAGTGGCACCCTTGGAGCACGTGGTGCATCCTGAAGGTCACGTTACACAAGAAAAATGGAAAGAGACGAGTGGCACCCTTGGAGCACGTAGTGCGTCCTGAAGGGCACATCGCGCAAGGGAAACATATGAGGCGAGTGGCACCCTTGGAGCACCTAGTGCGTCCTGAAGGGCACGTCACGTTGTTAGTGATAAATGAATGAACCTAGATGGCATTAGGACGAATAACGTGATAAAAAAAATTTAAAATAATTTCCCTAATAAATTGTTGCCCAACATGAAAATTAAGGTCTAGGTCTAATCTTTGCTGGTGGTAAAATTTTACCTTTGTATAAAAATAATAATAATAATAATAATAATAATAATAATAAATAAACATATATAAAAATAAAAAATAAAAATAAAATAAAATAAATAATAAAGATAATCTTCATTAACATTGTGACAAGAAGGGGGTAAGCAATTAAAGTGTTTTTTAAAAATATTTTGGGATAAAAACTTTAAAAGGGGAATGATTATTTTACTTTTATGCTAATTAAAAATTTAATTCATTAAAAAAGGGGGAGGAAGGGTAATTTTCTGCACATTCCTTTTTCAGTTTAATTAAAAAGGGAAAAAGGGGAAATCTAAAATAATTAGGAAACTAGGAAAAACGAAAACCTTAAAAGAAAGGGGAAACACTAGGAAAAAACAGTTAGTCCAACTTAGTATGGTATCTACCATTTAAGAACTTTCTAATTTAAACTGAACTAGAAAATTAATAACGGGCAAAGTCATTAAAACCTGTAAGGGAATTTATGGACACCTAGGAGTGATTCTAGGAGTGACTCTAGTTGGGTGAGGAATATAAGGGTAATTAATTAATTAAAGAAATTAATTTATGGAGGAATGAAGGGGATGGGTGACACTTGTACAGGGAGGATTTTTACGAATTAATTTATTAAACATTAATTTAAATGGGATTTTGGGAAGGTAAAGGAGTTCGAAACTCTATATAATGGAGGGAGGAGAAGGAGGAAGGATCTCTTCTATTTGGGTAACGTTATGCTATGGAAATATATACTTGATTGACTTAGCTTGTGGGAGTTGGGATACCCAGTTCGGTGAGGAGTGGTAGCTCGGCCTTGCGAGGTGAGCTGGGAGCTAGCTGATTCTTGGTTAGTGTGCATGGCCCCTTTGCGGCTCAAGGGGATAAGGGGGAAAAAGATTACCCCTAGCATTGGCTGGGAGGTACTGGTGAAGTCTTGTTGGTCGGCAAGTGCGAGTTTCACGGAGCACGTGAGACATCGACTTAGAGCAGGCAATCAAGCAATGATACACTTTCTTTATTTTTACATTGTATAATGTAGTAGGATTTATGCTTTGGATCTACATGTTTAATTGGGTAAGTAAATTGATTGTCTTAGTGTTCTAGCTGATGACTGAATTTTTCCATAGCCTATAGCTCAATGATTGATTGACTCCCATGGCCTTCGATTCCTGACATGTCTTGACCGCCCTGTGGTGTATTGATTTGTGAAGATTGTGGTTGTTTTTGCCTTTCGTCCCTAACTCATCAGTCCTCGCCTGTAAAGTCGGCCAGGAGCCTAATCTACGGTCATCGTTTCGGTGTTAGTAGACCTATGGATCTCAATGCCCTGCTTTTCTGTGCGTGGATGATGAACGAAGGACGTTCTTGTCAGTCTTCTACCTCTGTTGTTGTCCTTGGTTGATTCTTTTGAATTGCACCATCTAGCAAAGACCTCTACGTATGTATTATATTGCGTCCTTGTTGGTTTTTCTCTGTGCTTTGACTGTTAGAATCCCTGCAATCATTTGAACGACTTCTCCCATTGGATCCTTGCATTTCACTTACTATTGTCTGTGTTGTATTGGTATTATGGCAATGGAAAAACGATTTGATTTCCTGTCTGCATTTTTATATTGGTATCCTGGAAATGGAAAAGCGTTTCTATTTGTTATTCCTATCTGCATTGTATAGGTATTCTGGCAATGGAAAAACAAATTGATTTCATGTCTGCATTTTTGTATTGGTATCCTGGAATGGAAAAAATGTTTTTATTTGTTATTCCTGTTTGCATTGTATTGGCATTCTAGCAATGGAAAAATGAATCGATTTCATGTCTGCATTTTTGTATTGGTATCCTAGAATGGAAAAACGTTTTTTTGTGTTATTCATGTCTGCTTTGTATTGGTATCCTAGAAATGGAAAAACGAAATCATTTCCCTGTCTGCATTTTTTTAATTGGTATCCTTGTAAGGGAAGGACGTTTTGGTCATTCATGTATGTGTTTTCATTTGCAATACGAGCATTGAAAAAGGAAAACCACGATTTTTCTATTTAAAACGTGTCTGAGATTGCTGTTGAAGTGCCCACGTTTTTTATTCTAAAAGTTGACAGAGATTGTTGTTGAAATGCCCATGTTTTTTCTTTTAAAAGTTGATAGAGATTGTTGTTGAAATGCCCACGTTTTTGCTTTTGAAAGTTGACAGAGATTGTTGTTGAAATGCCCACGTTTTTTATTTTAAAAGTTGACAGAGATTGTTCTTGAATGCCCACGTTTTTGCTTTTAAAAGTTGACGAATATTGTTGTTGAAATGCCCACGTTTTTTCTTTTAAAAGTTGACAGAGATTGTTGTTGAAATTCCCATGTTTTTTCTTTTAAAAGTTGATAGAGATTGTTGTTGAAATACCCATGTTTTTTCCTTTAAATTGATTGACTCAGTTCATTGTTGAAGGGACACGAATTTCTACTTAGAATGATGACTGTGTTTGCTGGAATGGACACAGAATTGCCTTAAATGTTAACTGATTTGTTGTTGAATGACCACGAGTTGATCCTTCTTTAGTTTTGTATTGTCCTTTTATTCTCCTTCACTTAGAGTGTATACCCAACGTTCTCACTGCCAAGCTTTAATTACCACAACGATGTTACTGGCCATATTAATTACCATGTTAATTGCAATGATAAATGCTATATTAAATGCCATATTAATTGCCAGAACAATTGCTACAACAATATTAATGGTCACCAGTTTCCTTCTTACTGTTAATTTCCATGTTAAATTGCAATGTAAATGCTATATTATTTGCCATATTAATTGCCTTGTTAAATTGCAATGTAAATGCTATATTATTTTCCATATTAATTTCCATGTTATTTGCTACAGTGAGTTAATGATCAACAAATTCCTTCTTATTGATTAATTTCCACAGTGAGTTAAATGGTTAACAATATGTAATCGCCTTGTTATTGAGTTGTTAGTTGTTATGTAACAGTCATATAAATTGCCTTGTTATTGTTGTATTAATTGTTATTTTAAACAACATGTTAATCACCTTGTTATTGCTATATTACTTGTTATGATAATAGTCATGTGAATTGCCTTGTTATTGCTAATTTAATCGTTAGGTAACTGCTATGCTAATTTCCTTGTTATATTGCTACATCGATGTTAGTAGTTAGCAATTCCTTCTCAATGATAATAGATAGCTAGTATTGTTGGTTCGGTCAATATAGCTAGACTACATGTTGAGATTAAATTGTTCATAAGTGTTATAAGGGTAGAATCCTACATTAAGATTGTTAATATTGTTATTCAAGTTAATGGCTAGTTAGATGGTATTTATAATTATAGTTTTAGTATTGATTACTTAGACTTGCAAGATTGATTGTATTAACGTTAAATAGCGGGTGCATTATTGACTAATTGTAACTTTAACGTGCCCCGTTTAGATTGGAACCCATGTTAAAATAAATTGTAATCATTGACTAGTTCAGACTGGGTGATTGGTTGGGTCAGGGATGATGTCGTGTATTGGCTTGCGTCATCCCTTGTCTTCATCCTCTAGCGTTTTGTCGACCTGTTGTTGGGGTATGGGTGTGGTTTTCCTTTCGGTATTCGGTTTCTAGCACGTCAAATTTATCTAGAGTCCCTGGTCCTGATAGAAAGAGTGGTGCCAAGGTTGTTGACACATCTATCACCTGGGGACAACATGATTCCTGATGAGGGGATGATGGCACACCCCATGGGATAGCGGTGAACGAAAACATGGACGGAGTCGGTGCATGTTGGGGAGTGTTGTCGAGTGTGGTAAGCTGCTTGGGCACATGGGTGGAACACCTTCATGTGTTTGGTTCGCGCGCCTTGAGGTTCTAGTCTTGTTCGTCAACGTCGTTGTGTCAGGAAGGGGAAGTTTTGCCTTAGCGTGTAGGAGTGTCTTGTTGCGTCGAGCGGGTAGTCGTTCCTCTTTGTTATACTACGCATGTTTGCCAAGTTTCCCTTGTGCCAGTGAGTGGAGTTGTAGTTTCTTGTTTCCTAGGTTGCATGCTTCTGTTCCTCGTCTATGGCGTGGTTAAACCATTGTCGTCATTGCCTTCTTGCCTCTTAATTCTTAAAAAACAAAAAACAAGAAATTCTTCGCCCGTGGCTGTAATGAAGGGGATGTTACAAGAATAATCCACTGGTGATCACAATTGGATTGGTGGTGATCCCATTTTAAAAAACATCGTTGAATTATCAGGGGTGGTCCGCTAGTCAATATCTAACCATTGATCATGAGTGAATATCGACGACATGGAGTGTACACGTATCAACAAGGTACGGGGAGATTAACACAAAGAGGGACAAGATCACATGGTCTAGGGGCTTGAGATACGCTAGGATAACATCAATCCCCATGGGGGCCCATGACGAGGTTTTGGACTTTAATTAAGAACAATCAACGATCTTGATCTGATCCAAGATCTTGATCAATAATGGACATTATATCCCCCATGGGCCCTTTCAGAATGTTGGATCATTTTTATTGATATTTGAACAACTTCAGGATCAACGGTCCAAGGTGAGCACACACATTGAAAGTGATATAGGTTTAGCACAAGTTTAACCATCCTCACAGTGGTTTTGGATAACCACTCTCATACACGTGAGGAAAAAAGAATGAACATGGATCCATCAATAGCGGTTTTGAAACCCGTTCTTCAAAAAATCACCTAACTAAGGAGAATACGACCTCGTTAAAGTAGTATACCAACCCTTCAAAAGTAGCTCCCAGTCATGGTCTATGTTCTTATGGAGTAAGGGGACAAGGAGCTATCCTCGAAAGAGTTAAAAAATGAATTTTATCCCTGTTTATAGAATTTATTCATGTGGACAACAAAGGGATAATAACCATAGAAATGAAAGGATCAAAATTTACAAGGAAATCCTCGTGTCAACGACAGGTCCGAGCTCCTATGTGTGTATGGGCCCGAAAAATAATTAAGAGAAGAATGATCTTAAAGCTTCTATAGAGTTACTTATAACTTTGTGCATGTGGGAAATTGACTAGTAAGGTCATCAAATGGAGTTGCGTGAGAAATATTTTTAGAATTGCATAATATATTTTATACTTGTAGGTGACCATTTTTGTAAATTTTTTAATGTTAATATAGATAGATAGTTATCCCTAAAATTACAATGTCATCCCACCACTATATGGTTTGAGGGACTAAAAATAATCAAACAAGTTTCAGTTTTTACATCGTATATCTCAGTCTTTAATAGTGTGGTATAATATTTTTTTTTAAATGGGAAAGGTGATTAAAATTTATAGAAAAAATGAATGACCTTTATATTTTATAATTAAAATAATATTCAAGGTAATAGTAAATAAAAATATAAATCGATAACTTCCAAGTCAATGAAAACATATGTGAATAGAAACACACTACTAAAAACTATTTGAATTTCAAATAATGCATGTGTGTTATAGAATAGTCATGCATTCCATAATGTGCGCATGTTATATAACATGCACATGTTATTAAAAATTACAAATAAACACAAAAAATAGATGCCGTCAACAAATTGATATTTTCAAGGATGATAATTTTGTCATAATGTCTTACCCTAATCTCAAGTTCTGTGCTCTTATGACCATTGGAAATATCTCATAAAAATATACATGTTTTGTGTTATAATTTTTTTTCTAGTTTTACACAATGTTTTTTTCTATTTTTCAAGATAATAGAAAGGGAATAGCCAACATTTACAACCATTTTTTTTTATTCCAAAAATATGTGTGAAGGCCTTAGGATCCATTCCAGGTATTAAACCTCTAAAACATTTCACATATAATATTTGTAGAGTAATAATTTCACCATGAGATCCATCCCTAGTGATTAATATTTCAAAATGCTACCCATATTACACTTATGTGTTGAGGATTTCCCTTCAATAATAAAAGTATATTTTAGGCCTTGAGATGCTAGTTTTCATCCTTAGACCATGGTTAATGGCCAAATACCAATCCCTACTCTTTCAAACATTATAATAATTTCCATATTACAATCATATGCTTAACATTACATTTAGTGCACTTATGTGGTTGTTAGGGAACCTATGCATGGTCAATGATTGATCAAAGGATCTTTTGATTTTTAAAATATTGGTTTGTACTCTTGAACCATGAAAAGTGTCTCAATAACAAACTCTAGTCTTAGAAAAATCATAATTTCTCTCATATGATCATTGCAACACATTGAGATGTTTCCATTGTTCATAAACCTCATAGTGGTGTCAATAGTGTGTGTAATGGATTATGACCACTTTTTCTCTCATGAATCATTGAGGATTAATTTAGGTAATAATTCCCTTTCTTCCTCCCTGACCATGGTTAAGACCATAAAATTCATCCCTAGTACATAAAGCCTCATTGGTTCCCATATCCCACTTGAAGATCAAAGATCCCTTTTACAAGGCCTATTTAGTGCTATAAGAATGCATTCATGGGGTAGATCCTTAAATTACTTATTTAGGGCATGATAAAATTTATTTGCATCACTTAAAATCATCAATACTGTGACACCAATCCCTGGTAGATTAAAACTCATAATAGAACCCATATCCAAATCAGAGGCCAAAGATCCCCTCTAGAGTATTTTCAACTAGTTATTTTTTTTCCAATTGGTTTTTCTTTGCATCTTTCAAAAAAATATATTAAACAATAGGCCATTTGATTTTTAAAAATGCACCTATTTTTTTGAATAAAATATTATAACATTGGTAACATTCGCAAAATTTATATTTCTAATAGGAAATCATATATATATTTATTGAATATTTGATAAAGAATAAGGTTCCATACTTATAAAAAACCTACAACACATATCCAAAACCCCTAAACAATAGGATATAAAATAGAAAATGAAATAACCCAACATATATTGGTTGTCTTATTCATTAGGCCAAAGGTCTTTTTTTAGTTTTATAATGGGTCTATTTAAGCTAATTGTCTACCCAAAATAAATAATAAATTAAGTCCATGCAATTCGAAGGATGAAATAAATGCTAAATAATGAAAATTCATGTAGCTTGAGGGATACAAATATTGAACTAATCTAACAAACACTAACTAATGCCTCGAGGAATGATTTGTCAAGACGTGATGCATCATCCTAGAGGGATGAGTCAAGTGAGAGTGTCCTTGTTTTTCATCAGTTAATCCCATTTTAGATTGAATGTGTACTTTATTTCTTCCCAATTTATGAATGGATCTAGGGAGAGGAAAAGGATTAGATGAAACATATTTCCTTGCAAAGTAGTGTACTACAAAAAGAGGTGGAATTGAAAGGAGAGTGAGGATATTTCTTGATGTTGAATGAATACCAGGAATATATGCATAAGATGGAATAATATCCATCATACTTTCTTGTGGAGGTAGAACATTGTCACTAGAGGTGGCTGCAAGAAGTGGATGAGAAGTTTCTACAATCACATGGTAGCATATGTCATTCTATTTGACTATGAAAACTGTAATGGCCCTTATTTGTTAAAAATTATGTTTACAATTATGGTCACTCATAGGTGTGAATGATTTTTGAAATATGTGATGATACTCATAATGTGATTCTAATGTGAAAATTATTTTTTCTGCATTAGTAATGGGAGTTGGTAACGTAATTGGAGGGATCTATAACACGGATATGTGGTCAACATTATAGAACACAACCACATTAGTGCTTTTCATGGTAGGACTATGAGGGGGTATGCATATGGATTTGGAAAAGGAGATAGGTGATAGAGTGTAGGAATGAAACAACATGATACTAGGGTCAATTGTGGTAATATTTGGAGGAGAGAAGTTGTTAGGTGAAGGGATATTCTATAGTTGAAAACATGTATTTAGGTGCTCAAATTGGTTGGTATTTTATTATTGGTTATACTGACGAGGTCGAACATACATGGATTGAGTAGTTCATGAAGGTAGTGGACAAGTGGAATAATACAATAGAACCCTAGGGTTGTTTGAGTTAAACATTTGAGGATATTGATTAACATATTGGGGGTGCCAGGTGTGAGTAGGGCCTTGTTATTGAAGTGTAACAACCTTTGGAGGAGTGGGAAGAGAACTTGTGATGGTACAACCAATTAGAAATATGTGAAGGAATTATAAATGGAGGATCATAATAAGGTGAAGGGGTTTCATGAGCTAGATACAATCTAGAGATATATATAGAATAAAAGCCTTATCTAGTGTAGAAATATCAAATAAGAAAATTTTGTGGTAAAAAATAGCTAAAAACCAAATTTTGAATTTAAAGATGAGTACCTTTTCAATAGTAGTGATGTGGAGTTGAAACCAAGGTTTGGTGAATCTGTTTATATAATGTTGGATGGTTTGAGCTAGAGTTTGGGATAGTTACAAATATTGGCACATCAAATCTTGTAGGTACCCTGAAGGGTCAAAACACCTTCAAAAGGATTTAAAAAAGAAATCCCAAGTTTTAATGCACTTAGGAATAGAATTGGAAAAGATATATACCTCAAGTTTGGAGTGGAATTTCCACCATGATAGGGCCACATCATTGAGCTAGTATTTTAAAAGTGGAAGATGTTGACCTTTAATCATATTGAAATATAGTTTGAAAAAGGTGTTGATACTATAGATCCATGAGTCTAGAATCTCCCATTGCATTTTGTTACCATACTTTGGCAGAGAGGTGCATGTGTCCATTTGGAAAGTAGGAGTAGTGTTGTGAATTTACTTGTATAAGACTTCTATGAGGGAGATAGTGTGTAACATCCCATACAACTGATTACACTTATATCGACTTATTCTTTCAAGACGCTTGCATGCAAGTGATACAGATATAGTACATTATGATTTTGTTTCAATTATGAGTTATATATGATGTTGATGATGTATTGTAATTCATTGTTTATTTCATATGTATATGTATTGACAAAATTTATTGACGATTTCTCCTAAGTGTGCAGGAAACATGACATGTTATGGATGTTGATGGCATCAATGGACTTCCTTGGAATCTAGATTGAGTTAGGGAGTGGATTGTATTTTGATTGAGTATTTCATTTTATGCACATGTGATATATGATTGATTTCAGTATGATTTATGTATATGGATTATTGACGCTGTTTTTGTTAGTGGATGCAGGCTTGACGATGCTTGCTAATTTGACTCACATAAGGAGTAAAGGAGTCATGCAAAGAAACCAGACATTTAAGGGAGAGGTGTGGCAACATTCATGTCACATCCTACTAGCACTCCCACCGTAACCTGAACTATAGGTTGACAATTTCCTAGTTCTAGAGGTACACGATGTCATGAGGGAAGACTGAGACAGTCGCTCATGAGGAAATCTAAGGGGCACACAATAACACAGAATCTTTATTCCTTAGAATCTCTTAGTCTCTCACAAGGTTGACCAAGTGGAGTGTTGACTCCAAGGGTCACACAAACTTCCAAAACTAGTCAAAGGCGAGTGACACCCTTGGAGCACAGAGGTGCATGTTGAAGGGCACGTCACATAATTAAAACACGGGTCAATAAATCTAGGTAGCCTAGAAAGCATTCAAATGGTTAGACCTTGTTAGAATAAAATAATTAATTAGTTAGCAAATTATAAACTTAGAATCCTAACAAGTCTAAGTCTAAGTTTAATTAATAAACTAATTAAAAATATTAAATAAATAGAAACAATTGAGATAAAATCAAACTCTAGGAAAAAGGTGAATAAAATTTAAAGGTTGGATAAAATGCACATGTCTATATGAAATAAATAAAAAGGATTTTTAAAATAAAAAGAAATCAAAATAGAGAATAGATGTAGACATAGAATAGTATCTCGAGTCAAACTACCACTAAGTCAAACTAGAAGAAGAATCACAATCCAAATCTAACTAAGATCTTAGCAGACACTCATTAAATGAAAATTTGGGGAACAAAGAGATAATTAAATGTAAATTTGGGGAACAAAGAGACAACTAACATAAAAAAATAAAATAAAAAGGGTAATAACTTGTGCAATTTGGGGAGAGTGTGACAAGTGTGTGGTGAATAATCTTAATTAAATTAATTAAAAAGTTAAGTACTTGTGCATGTGGAAAAGTATCATTAAGATTTTACCTATAAAATAATTGGGGCAGAAGGGGAATGCAACTCACTTTGGATATTAGTGTTATGCTGCCAAAATTTTGTTGACTCTATTTTACTTGTGAGAGTTGGCATTTGAATCTTGAGAAAGAGTGGAAACCCCTTCCTTAAGAGGAAAGTTTGGAGCTATTGTTTTTGGGTCTTGTGTGTGGCCCCTTTGTGGCTTGGAAGGCTAAGGGGACGAAGAGTACTCTTAGCGTTCGCTGGGAGGTAATGGTGAAGTTTATGTGATTAGCATGTGGGTGTAAAGAAGGAGGCAAGTCGTTGAAGAACATCTCAATTTTTCATTTTCATAGAAGAACATCCTCAATTCTTCATTTTCATAGTTTCTCGTATTTTATTTATGAAATTTTAAATTTGTAATAAGAATAATATACATTTGTATATTAGAGTTTTAAAAAAATTCGCTGCAAATTGTGTTGTATTTCTGGAATTAAACTGAAGAGTCATTGTGTAATCTAGAATTGAAATCCTATGTTCGTCGTCATTTTAAATTTACAATCTAGAATTTCGAAATTCCTTATTTCCCTGCGAATTAAATTTCAAACCTTGAATTCAGAATTTTATATGACTACTGCCATTTTTAAATCACATAACCGAATGCATAAATTTGTTATTAATGCTTCCAATTTAAATTGCAAGGAACTCGTTGGGTCACTGTAAATTTTTACAATTTAGGATTTTTGAATTCGTATATCGCTGCAATATCATTTTACACCACTTGAAAACCAAATTTCACTAGAATCATTGCATGATTAGTTGCATTCTTAAAACAAAATGAAAGATTGTCGTTCGTTTTCAAACTAATAGCAGTTCAAAAATTTGAATATTGTCTGGTCACTTTAAGAGTTTTTACATTTCCGTAAATTTACAAATTCGTGGTCGCTCCAAAAACTAAATTACCATTTGGAGAATTGAATCTCATTTTATTGTTGTAGAATTAGTTTACATTATGGAAACTAAATTATAGGGTCGTGCAAAATAAAATTTCAGACCCCAGGAATGGAAATTCGTTTAATCACAGTAAAATTTATTGGTAATCCCGAAGTTTAAAAATTTGTTGAGTCATATAACACTTTCTTGAAATTCCGGACTTTTAGGAATTCGTATGGTCTTTGTAAATTAATTGCCAATCCGAAAATGTAGTACCTCGTCTGGCCACTGTAAAATCAATTTGAAATTTCGAATTTAAAATTTTATGGGCGCTCCAGAATTAAAATTTCAACTCTGTGAATTAGAACTTGTAGGGTGGCTGCAATTTTGAATTGCCAATCCCGAATTGGAAGACTTATGGTCGCGGGCAAGCTAATTGAAAATATGAAATATAAAATTATAGTTGGACGCTGTAAGAGTTACTTGTTACTCGGAAAGGCGTATATTTATTTGTTACTCGGAAAGGTGTATATTTATTGGAGATGGCACAGTTAATGATCTTTTAATTTTAAATTATAATTAGATGGCTACACATTGAAGATGTCGGTATATTCTTAGTCATCCTTCAAGATCAATGAATCAGATTTATTGTTGATAACTTCCTTGCATTTATGAATGCATCAATTAACCTGTTTACTTTTTAACATTTACCTAATCATATCAATAAATTACTGTAACACTATATTATTGCCACGTTTAAATAATTAACCTTTGAGATTACCACGTTTTCAATTTCATTCTTGAAAATTACACGTATTATACAAACCACATTTCCATGCTATCACGGATTTAATCAACTGTCCGCCATTTCCTCTACCTCGGATTTCCTCAGCTGTAAGCCGTTCACCATCCGTGAGTTCGCAGCTGTGCTAGTATTACGGAAAATTAAAATTTTTAAGTTGCTGCTCTGGAAACTAGAACGAAAATAGTTACTGTAGAATCGTTACGCAAGCTGGAATTTTAGGATTTGAAACTGTTGTTATTATTATTCTTCTGCGGGCGAACTATTTTTAGAATTTTCTGTAAGCTACACCCGAAATCTTTCGAGGACAGTGCTTGTTAGTTGACCGTTAGCGTTAAAATTTTCCTTAATAGGAAGACTCTCAACAACCGAATGAATGAGGGATGGGCGTAGTAAAGAAACAAAGTTAGTAAATTGAACAATTAAACTACAAGATAATTGGTGCATGGATAAAGAACAAGATAAAATATGTGGGGCAAACAAACACGGTGAGGCTACGCTCACTTCTTGATATTAAACGAA
>JASDQU010027654.1:482-16241 GCA_032191745.1 Picea mariana | reverse complement strand
CTTAGAGAGGGGTAATCAATGATCAATATTAAGGAAAAAATTCAAGCCCAAAATTTTTTATAGAAAAGAGAAGGAGGATGCATTTTCTTGGAGAGAGGATTTACAAGTAAATATACAAGAAAAAGAAGGTTGTTGATTCCTAGCACAACACCATCATTCTGGCATGATTTAATCCTCCATTCTACATGGTTAAGTGCTAATATGTTTATGATATTCATTAATATTTATCATTGGGTTCAATGGGAATTATTTTGTATCATTATTTGGTACAATTGGGCATCATTATGATACTCTGAGCCTATAACAAAGGTTGAATTGAGACTACATGTGAATTATGTGGGGGATATTTTCCCATGTATGTGTGAAAGCTATTTTTAAGGACTCCATTTACAACTGGATTTCCTAGATCCCTGGCCTTGATATTCCTAGAAAGTCTATGTTGGAGCCTTGGAGGAGATGAGGATTACTTGAGCGATTGCATGGTAGATAAGGGGATCCCATTCCTTGGGTTGTATTGATTGGGGAAGATATTTGGGCAGTTGGAGTGGCTATAGGAGTCATGTCCATGTGAAATTACTGGGTAATTGGGATGAGGATTGTAGCTAGCTATAAGAGATCAGTTTCCATTTTGAATTCATAGTTGTATCTTGGGGGTGGCATGTTGTAGAAATAACTGATTCAACAGTGCCTATGGTTGGGAGGAACATCCCATGTCTCCAGCTAGTTGTGTAATTCTTCATTAAATACAAGTGTTAAGCTTTGATGTATTATTATGTTGTCTATGTTTTGTTTTTGTGTTTATAATTGTTGTTATGTTAATGAAAAAGTTTGGATTTATATTTTTGGATATTTTCATGAATTTTGCATGAGAGTTTTTGTTATTTTGCATGCATATTTCATCCCATAAGAGGACAAAGAACAATTTGTATCAGATCCATGTCTATTATGGTGAATTGGTGGGAATTTTAGGAAAGTTTCCTAGGTACCCCACCATCCTAGGTATGTTACAATCCATCCCTAGTCACTTCAAGGTGATCTCAAACTTAGGTTCCAAATTCTTTTCATAGCTTTAATACATGAATTATTCTTTAGATTAGAGGCATTCAACATAAACTAAGATTTCAATGTCATGGGAATATTTTTCAAATCCCAATAAATGGACAAGGCCATTGGTTGGTGTTCAGATGAGATAATTTCTCCCACTACCTAAATTGGTTGTATTCCATCGTGTATGAAGAAAAATAATTATGCATTGGCATTGTTTCTCTATCCAATATTTTGAAGACTGTCATACTCTCTTTTTGAAAGTTAGATCATGCGAACCAAAGTTCTAGTGAATATTTTTGACAAAACATGTTAGGGTTGTAAATGTTGAGTTTGGATTTCATTCCATTCCAACCCAATTGTTCTATTAAAGGAATTCAAGTAGGGAGGAGGCCTTCCTTGTCTTCTTGGGTTTTCACATTGTTGAGGTCACCATAGATTAACCACTAGTTTTTTCAAGGTTCTTTAGCAAGTCAATCCTAAAGGGATGCCCTTTTGTGGACATCATTCAATGAATAAATATCATCCAATACTAATACATGACCTTCAAAATCAAATAGGATCCATACAACACAATTGGTAGGGTCTACTTGTTGTGCATGTTATATTATTTGTAGTGGAAGAGCAATCTAACCGATTGGCTAGTCGAGGTGGATCGTCTGGTTGATGGATCGACTGAATGTTAAGTCAAGATGATGGTCGACGAATGGTTGATGGGTGGTATATAGGATGACATGAAAAAGATTGATTGGTATATGACTGTAGGTCAAAAGTTAAATTGACTAGAGATTGATTGGATGGTTGATTAGTATCTTACTAGTAGTTGAATGTAACAGAATCCTGAGATTCATGAGATTGCATCCAATCATCTTCATGGATCTATAACAATTTTTGGGAGAAAAAAATTATGGTTTTTCATGTTGTAAGTCCTATAAATAGTGCATTATGTAATACTATTTGGGGTTGTTGTAAACTCTCAATTTAGAGAGAATGTTGTAATCGTGCCCTGAAAGAGCACATTGGTCATGAAGGTGTAAGATGAATGGTAGAATATTGTTCTTACATTTAAGAAAGAGAGTATGATGATGATTGTGTCTTAGGTGTGGACCAAGGTTATTCATGTAACTCTTTATTTGGTGAATGAATAAGACAACAAGAGAGTGGGAGTAGCTCAAGGAATGTTGGTTTACTTGGTTAAGGGTTTTCAACATAAAATATTTGTGTATTATGTGTGATTGCCATTATTACTTTATGTTTATTTATGCCTTCTCTCTCATGTGTTCTTTAGTGTTTCTCTACAAGTGGTATCATAGCAATGTTGAGAAAATATTGGTTCTATACTAAACTAGGTACAATGGGATCTATAAGGCAATGATTTGTTCTTGAAAGAATGGCATGCAATTTGAGGATTGAGATTGAAAAGTTTAATGGCCAAAACTTTGAGTTGTGGAAGCTTAAAATGGACGATATCCTTGTAGATCGAGAACAATGCTTTGTTGTGGATCCCAAAACATTTCCAATGTGCACGACGAAGGAATATTGGGATAAAATAGACATGAAGGTGAGGAGTATGATTCAACTTTGTCTTGCAGATTCGATATTGTTGAATGTCTCAGGTGAAGACACTCCAAATAAATTGTGGGATAAGTTGGTGAGCTTGTACCAAATGAAATCCATGGTAAACAAGTTGTTTCTTTGGAATAAGTTGTACCTTCTAAGGATGAGTGATGGGAGATTAGTACTAGAGCACTTGAATGCATTCAATATTGTGATAGGTCTGTTATTGTCTGAGGATATTAAAATTACTAAGGAGGAGAAATGTATCATTCTATCGTGTTCTTTGCCAGATTCACATGATAGTCTAGTCATGGCTATTGAAATTAATTTAATCACATTAATTATTGAAGATGTGGTTGCATATTTGTTGCCAAAGGAAATGAGGTGGAATAACAAGGAAGGATCAACCAAGGATGCCTTTGTGGTGAAAGGTCGACCGGTCGACAGAGGAAAAGGTAGATTCTTGGGTAGAAATTCTAAGTCAGGGGGTAGATCTAAATCCCCAGTTCAATTGAAAATAAGATGTTGGAAGTGAAGTAAATATGGGAATTACAAAAGGCACTTCAAGTTGAAATCAACTAAGTATAGTCAAGAATCCAATGAGAAGAAGTCGACTAAGAGAAATACTTCTTTAGAAAAAAGGAGGAGATGTGTATTTGGCATTAACAAGTGCATAGTCAGATCATGATGTTTGGTTGATCAACTTGGTTGTATATTTCTATATGACACCTCCTAGGGAATAGTTCTATGAATATTTGAATCATAAATGAGGAGATGTATTCTTGAGGGACAAATCGACAACCAAAATTGTTGGACAAGGTCAATCCTGACTAATGCTAAGGGATGGGAGGAGGAGAACCCTTCTAGGTGTGCTATTATAGGTTTGGCAATGAATATAATATATGTAAGGAAAATGGGTGATGCAGGTGTGCTTGTTGGCTCAAGGGGTAGTTTCAGACCTAGCGTTCAACAAGCTTTACCAAAAAACCCCATAGGCGCCAATATATTTAATCTTCGAGGAACGAAGAAGGTCTCACCTATGATTCCATGAGAATCAAAGAGACCATAATTCTTGTACAGGATGTGAAGGAATGAAACAAACATGAAAACTTCACCAACTACTCATTTGTTCATTCATAACTACCATAATACAACTGCACAACATAATATAAACATACACATTAGTCATACCATAACATCAAATGCAGAGATAAATGTGCTTTAGACTCCATTCATTAAGATCAAAGGAATTCAAACAAATTATCATACACAGAGGCCAAACTCTTCTCAAGATGCATCAACAATCAATAAAAACTAGAGACACGCCATGTGATAAGATATCCTTTCTCTCATTCACACATCCTATATCTAAACATCAAAACTGATACAAAACTGAAATTGAAGCCCTAACTCAACTACAACTTACTCATCCTCCTACTATTATATTTCCCTAGTGAAAAAAATCCCAACTCTTACATATTTGCATGCATACCCCCATGTCTTCCATGGAGTGTGGCAATCATAACTAACTTTCCAACTCATCCACAACCTCGACCATGACTAGTCGGATTCTTACAAAAATAGTTACAATTATTACTGTAGATATTCACGGATCTGACATGTTGCAATCTCTTTAAGTCCTTATGTGCAATACAAAATGGGTTTGTGTGCATAGTACATCCTTGGTTGGTGCAGATGCTTAAACTTGGCACTGCACGATGTATCTTCTTAACTGCACCCACAATGTTGACTTGTGGCATGCATGCAGCTTCTGCAAAACCTCATGTGCCAACAATGTTCATTGTATTTGAGAAGGACTCATGCAAAATGGTATGAGGAGAAATGATTTGTATGAGAGGAGATTAGACTGGAACTGTGTACAAGTTGTTGGGGAGTGTCCATTTGACTAGATGCAACAAAACAATTGTTCATGAGATCTTCTCAGCTATTCCTGATGTCGACTCAACTAAGGCCGACTCTAATGTTCCTTGTCTAGTCAACCTGATCATGTTATGACACCAGAGGATGGGACATATTGGGGAGAATGGACTTCGAGCTATGCACAACAAAGGTATGGTCGAAGGTTTCCTTAATTGTTATTTGGAAGTTGATTTCTAAGAAAATTTCATATATGAAAAATATAATCGTGTGATATTCCCATCTGGAACTTCAAGAGAAAAAGGGACTTTGGAATTGATACATAGTGATGTGTTTGGGCCTGTAATGGTTCCATCTCTAGGAGGATCTCTGTATTATGTCTCCTTTATATATTATTTATCTAGGAAGACATGATTGTATTTCCTAATGAATAAATCTAAGGTTTTCAATAAATTCAAAGAGTTTAAATATCTTGTGGAAAACCAGATAGATAAGAATATCAAAGTGCTAAGAAATAACAATGAAGGTGAATTTAGTGGTAAGGAGTTTGAGCAGTTTTGCAAGCAATGTGGTATAGCACACTAAAATGCCACTCCCTATACCCCTAAGTAGAAGGGATTTTTTAAAATAATTATCATGATGTTGATGTAAAAGGTAAGGAGCATGCTAAGCGGTGCTAGGCTAGCACACAAATTCTAGGCAGAGGCAGTTGACACTGCTTGTTATTTGGTAAATAGGTCTCCTTCATCAATGCTAGTCGATTCAACTCCACATGAGGTATGGTTTGATAAGAATACTTGTCTCTCACATCTTAGAGTGTTTAGTTGTGATGCATTTGTGCTTGTTACCAAGGAAAAGAGGAATAATTCGGACAATAAGGTAGTCAAATGTATTTTCATCAATTACAAGGATGGAATGAAAGGATATGAGCTATGGGTTTTGGTGTTATGGAAATTTTTTTATAATAGAGATGTGATCTTCAAGGAAGTCAAAGTAACTTCTAGGACTAAAGGGGCTCAAAGGGAGAAAGAACTAGATAAATTGGTGTTTGAGTCAAGGAACAAGGAACATGATTCAGATGAGTCAACTAAATAATATGAAGAGGTGGAATTGTAGACTTTGGTTTCAAGGAGGTTTGGACGAGTAAGGAAACAAGATGAAAGGTATATTCCACTCAATTTTTGTTCTGTATTTGTGTTATCTGCCACGGATGATGAGCCTAGATCTGTCAAGGAGGTAGTTGACTCAACATAGGGAAAACTTTGGAAGGATTCCATGGTTGAAGAAATGGAATCCTTACTAAAAAATCAAACATGGGATTTGGTCGAACTACCTAATGGAAGCAAACCCATCAGTAGCAAATGAGTGTCCAAGAAGAAATTGAACGCAATAGGTCAAGTCGAGAAATTGAAAGCTTGGCTAGTAGACAAAGGGTATTTCCAAGTCGAGGGAGTCGACTTCGGTGAAATTTTCTCTCCTATTGCAAAATTAAACTCCATTAGAGTACTAATGTCTCTGGTTGCAACATTTAATCTTGGGATAGAGAAAATGTATGTGAAGACAATTTTCCTACTTGTAGACCTGGAAGAAAAAATCTACATGAAACATCCTAAAGGATTTGCAGTAAGGGGCAAGAAAGAGATGGTGTGTAGGCTGAAGAGATCCCTTTATGGTCTAAATAAATCACGAAGGATGTGGTACCAAAATTTAGACACATACATCCTTAGTTTGGGATTTGTGAGAATCAAGGTTGATCATTGTGTGTATTCCAAGGAAGAAGTCGTTTGTTTCATATATGTAGCTTTGTATTGTGATGACATGTTGTTGGTCAGAAATGACATGGATGCAATAAGGGAGGTAATGCAACTATCCTCCAAGTTTGAAATGAAGGATCTTGGTGCTGCTAACTTCATTATGGGAATGGAAATTGAGACAGATCAAATAGTTAGAAAACTTTGGTTAAACCAGAGGAAGTACATTGAAATTTTCTTAAAACATTTCAACATGAAAGAGTGAAAATTGGTCNNNCTAGTGTTGATGGTAGTCTGATGTATGTAATGGTTTACGCTCAACCAGATATTTCCCATGCAGTGAGAGTATTGAGTAGGTACATGTCGAAAACTAGGAAATAGCACCAACATCTCTCTCGAGAGTGTTCAGGTACTTGCGTGGCACAACAAAGTATGAAATATGTTATCGAGGGAAACTTGAAGCTGAAAATGAAGTAAATGTACATGGCTTTGTTGATACCAACTGGGTTAGTGATATTGATCGAAGAAAGTCGACCAACAAATATGTATTCATATTGTTCAATGGAACGATCAATTGGATGAGTAAGAGACATGTGGTTGTAGCCTTGTCAACAATAGAAGTTGAATACATGGAAACCACCCATGTAATATGTTATCGTGCAATATTTACTTGCCCAAAGCCCAAGGCAAGTAAGGGATATTGGCGTAACAATGGGATGTCCTATCACTGTCACATCAATAGGAAATCCCCTCTTTTAGGAGTAGAAGAGAGTCTACCTCAAGGGAGGCATACTCGGTGGCCTAGAGGGATGGGTGAGTTAAAGATAAGGATAAAAGTACCCCCCCCTTCTAACTGGTCACTTATATTAAGGATGTCACAAGGTTTATGTCTAAGGAAGATAAAGCAAATGAAAGTAATGAAGTGTACCTTCCCGGAACAAGACAATAGAGCATACATATGGAATTTTCAAGTACAAATATGATAATAAAGCTTCAAGAGACAGTAAACCAAGTGAAGATATGTTATCTGATATACAATTGTACCAAAGTAAAACTTTACAACAACAGATAGTATTTTGTAACAGCTACAAGAAATATCCCTTAGAAATGCTTGAAAAAATGATGGAAACTTGGAATTTATCACATAGATTGATTAGCAATTGTCACGGGAAAATTTTGGTAGGTTTAGTTAGTAGTTAGGGTTAGTTATGCAGAAAATTTGTTGCAGTTAGATGGTTGTAGAAAACGTTTATGATAGTAGCAATAAAGCTAAAGATCCATGCTATGTTAGTATTGGATTTAGTTAGTATAAGATTAAGAGAATAGAGTTCAAGTGTTTGATCAACCTTCCAACAAGAGAGAAAAGAGAACTAGTGACTTTTAGGGTTTATGGAGTCAATTATATCAACACAATAACTTAGATAAATAAAAATGATTATACTTGTCTAAGAGATAACAAGGTGGAAGCTTGAGAAGTAGCACCTTAAGTTCTCAAGCACCAAGCTTTGAAGAGAATATTCAACTAGGGTGTAGGCACTTCTAGGCCCTGGTGATTTCTCATATCCTTAGACTAACTGTTGGCAGTCCCAATGATTGAAGAGTAGGATTTTTCCCATGCTCATGAAACATTCTCTCATCTTCTACTAGGATCCTTTGTGCTTTAGCTCTACTTGTTGCTTTCTCTGTACTTTCATTTTTTTCCCGTACAACGGCTCTTATTGTTTGTTACAACCATTCTAGTTTTTCATCTCCTAACACGGCCTTGAATCAGGTAAGATTTGGTTTCTCTTTCCTTTGTAGGACCTCTTCCCAATACAGAGAATTTTCAATGAAGATCTCATCCTCAAAGATGTCATGTGCATATATCCAGTGAGATACTACTTGACTAGTGTTGGCCCTTGGTTATGGAAGGAAACAAAGAATAAGGAAGAAAAGGTAAAAATCAAACTTCGCGGGAGACATAGTGATTGTCACTGGGTCAAAGTGAGAAAAAGAGCAGAAAAGATGGACCGAAGTGCGGAAAAGACCCTAGAGTCATTGTTATCACTCGAGGAGGTGCTACTACAGGAGAAGATAGAGAAGCCCAAGGAAAGATTGAAAACGACCACGGAGTCAGGAAAGCTATTGAAAAGACCCCAATGTTCGATACTAAGAAAGAAAGATAGATATTCGAGGAGGCAAGAAAAGAGTTCAAAAGAGGTCAAGGGTCCTCATCATAAAGACAAACAGAAATCAAAGAATATGGCATGCCTCAGGCGTTTGATCCGTCTGCATCGCCAACAGAAGGGAAAGAGGTAAGCAAAATCATGGAATTTTTGTGCACTTATGTTAAGTTGATTCAAGATAAAGGCATTGTACGATAATTACAATATTTAATCAAGTAGTATGAGCTAGGAAAAATAGACCCCTTACTGAATAGGGTAGTGCACCAAATTGGAAAAAGGAGAAGGACAAATAAAGAATTACACTTGAATGCTCAGATAGGAGAGTATGAGATAGACTATGTGGTCCTCGACTTAGGTTCGGAGGTCAATGTCATGACGAAGCAGACTTGGGCATTGGTGGGAAAACCCAAGATAATATATTCCCCTATCAGGCTTCGCATGGATAATCAACAAGTTGTCAGCCCATTTGGCCGATTAGAGCATGTCCCGGTGGACATTGATGGAGTAAGAACCTTTGCAGATTTTGAGGTAATTGAAATTGTTGATGATAGCTGCCCTTACCCTGCATTGCTAGGAATTGATTGGGCCTTCGAAAATTCTATTGTTCTTGATCTAAAGAAAATATGCATGACATTTGAGAATGTTGGCCTCAGCACCATTGCACCTTTAGATCCATATGAGGGTCCATGATATACAGAGCCTATCAGAGAAGAACACCACACAATTGATTTGGAAAACATCTACAAATTAACAACCAGACAACAGGATTATATCAACCTTACAGCTGACGGGAATTTGAGCTGGCGAAGTGACAACACATGTTCATCCGACTCAGAAGAAGCATTGGAGAACTGGCAGAACTAGATGTATGAAGTATCTACAAGAAGATGTGCTAGGTTAACCAAAGAAGTTCATTGGATCAACACAACAGTGAGTAAGCTACCCACATTTGATGGGCTGAACCCTTTAGAGAACTTCTTATTAGAATTTGAGACAAGTGTACCAACACAACAGAGGCTGTTGGCAATGGATGAGGCCATGAAATCCAAACCAACAAAATGGTGGGGAACGCACAAGGGAAACATCACAGACTAGACACAATGTTGAACTTTGATGACAATGCGTTTTTCAGCACAAGTAGGAAGCTGTGAAGTAAGATACACAGGTCAAAGCTTCCTAAAGGACCACGTACGCAGTTGCGAAGAGGCCTAAAGTAACGTTCCTAGAAAACAATGGGTACACAGATTCATTAATACGTTGGATACCACCCCGATTAACTGGTACCTTCAAGCAGAGTTGCACCTTGTCACTTTAGAATGGGAAGGTATGACCCAGAATTTTATAACCACCTTTTTGTTTGAAAGTGAATTTCCTTCAGTAGATCAAGCACTACAGATGGTGAGATAAAAAGTATTTAAGGAGGCATCTGGCCTCCCTTTGGATCAAGAAGAGGATGAATGGACTACACCCCTCTAGAAAATGTAGATCTGCTACAACATTAATGTCGACAAAGATGATGATCCAAGGAAGGTGAATATCGCAGAAACATAAGGCCAAAGAGATGTGGAAGGACCAGGAGTTGAACTTCCATGCATTGGACAACCAATAAAGATAAATAAAGTTAATATTGGGACAGAGGAGACATCAAAGCTTGCCAATGTTGGAGATTACTGGGACACTGCTACCATTAACAAAATCACAGAATTATTGCACAAGTATCAAAACTTGTTCTCGACCAAGTTCACTGATATGAAGGGTATCAAAGGACCTATGGGCGAGATGAGAATACTTTTGAAACCAGATGCGAAGCCATTCAATCAAAGACCCTAAAGATTGAACCCGGAATATAAGGAAAAAGTGAAGATTGAGCTCGAGAGAATGCTGGAAGCAGGGATTATTGAACCTGTCGAGGAGTTGGATTGGATTAGCCCCATGGTAGTGCAAGATAAGAAGACAGGTGAGATCAGGATTTGTGTAGATCTCATAAAGCTGAATGATGCTTTTCTACATGATCCTTTCCCTACACCATTCACAGACGAAATGTTGGATAACGTGGGAGGCCAAGAAGTATATTCTTTTACAGATGGGTTTTTAGGATACCATCAAATCCACATCGCCAAGGGGGACCACCATAAGATTACATTTGCCACAAAGTGGGGATGCTACCAATATACAGTAATTCCATTTGGATTGAAGAATGCCCCATCCATCTTTTCCAGGGTGGTGGTTGAAGCGCTCAAAGAATTTTTGCATAATTTTTTAGAAGCATACTTTGATGACTGGATTGTTTTTAGTTTGTTGAAAAATCATATTGACTGTCTAAGGCTAATGTGGGATAAATGTAGACAGTGTCAAATTTCTTTGAATTTGAAGAAATGCATCTTCTTCTCACCATTTGGAGTATTATTAGGTCATATTGTATGCAAGCAAGGATTGTTGGTGGATCCATCCAAGATTGCAATTATAGTTGATTTGCCACCACCTACTTCAGTCAAACAACTGCGCACTGCGCTAGGACATATTGGCTATTATAGGAAATTTATCAAAGGATATGCTCAGATTATTGTGCCAATGGAGAATTTATTAAATAAATATTGTCAGTTCGATTGGACAGAAGAATGCCAGCAGAGCTTCGACACACTAAAACAAAAGATGGCAACTGAGCCTATTCTAGTCTTTCCATACTGGAGCAAGGAATTTCATGTGCATGTTGATGTGTCTTCCATTGCATTAGGAGTAGTACTGGAACAAATTGGAGAAGGGGATATTGATCATTCATTATCATTTTCCAGCAGGAAGTTGTCCACAACCGAAGTTAATTACACCACTGTAGAGAGAGGGACTAGCCATGGTGTATGCATTGCAAAAATTCTTCCACTACTTGTTGGGAGGACACTTTAAAATGTTTACTGATCACTCCACACTGAAGTACCTAGTCAACAAGCCAGTGTTGGGGGGGTGAATATGCAGATGGCTTCTGTTGTTTCAATAGTATGATTTTGAGATCATAGTTAATCCAGGAAAAATGAACAAGGGCCCAGACCACCTGTCGAGGTTGGAACACGGCGAAGAACCTACTAGTCTGGAGGATACATTACTATATGCACAAACTACTCACCATTAGAAATATTGATGACCACTTCGCAGACATAGTCCAGTTCCTGTCAACATGAATGGCTCTGAGTGAGTATACAATCTCCTAGAAAAAATAGCTAGTGGTGCGCGCTGCAGATTTTTCAATGATAGTTGGTCAGCTATATAAAATGGGACCTGATGAGATACTAAGAAGATGCATTATGGAAACAGAGCATCCGATGATCCTCACAGAAGCTCATGAAGGCATCACAGGAGAATATTACGTAGGGAAAGCAACTGCGCAAAAATTTCTGCGAGTTGGCCTTTGGTGGGCTACATTACACAGAGATACTAAAGAATATACCAGAGCATGCGATGTATGCCAGCAAGTTGGAAAACCATCCCGAAGAGATGAGATTCCATTATCACCACAGATGACGCTGAGTGCATTTGAAAAATGGGCCATTGAATTCATGGGACCTATAAACCCACTAGGAAAGTGCACATGAGCAAGGTATATTATCACTGCGACAAAATACTTGACTAGATGGGTTGAAGCAAGAGCAATCAAGGACTGTAGTGCAACTATAGCTACGCGTTTTATATTTGATGACATAATAACTAGGTTTGGATGTCCTATGGTCCTTATGAGTGATCAAGGTACACATTTCATCAATAAGATAGTTGAAGCCCTCATTGAAGAATTTGCAGTCCACCATCAGAAGAGTACACCTTACCATCCACAAGCAAATGGAACGGTTGAAGAATTCAACAAGATCTTGGAGACAACATTGACAAAGATTTGTAGTGTGAATAGGGATGACTGGGATTTAAGAGTACCAACAGTACTCTTGGCTTATAGAACCACTTGCAAGAAATTAACAATGCAGACCCCTTTCAAGTTGGTTTATGGTCTTGAAGTTGTTGTCCTGATGGAGTACTCGGTACCGAGCTTAATAATTGTTGCATTTATATACATGGATGATACAGGCATTGTTCATGAGAGGCTAGCACAATTAGTCGAGCTAGAAGAAGATAGATTCATTGCAGTCTTCGATTAGCAAGTTCAGAAGGAACGAGAAAAGTCCTACCACGATAGGCACATCAAGAAGAAGATATTCAGGCAAGGTGATTTAGTACTGGTATATGACAGTAAATTCATCAAACACCCTGGGAATTTTAGAATGCATTGGCTTGGACCGTATGAGATCACCTATATCACAGAAGGAGGAGCTGCGCAGCTGAAGACGTTGAATGGAGAATGGAAAGAAGGATTGGTGAATGGGAGTCGGCTAAAGTTGTACTATGACAACTAGTTGCCTCACAGCTCCAAGTAAAGGCACGAGGAAAAGGGTTTAGGTACTAGGTACAGTTGAAACTGGGTACCAAACACAGGAAATACAGTCTGCACAAGGATGAGAATGAGGCATAAAACATAGACTTTGTTACACTGCGCAGTCCAAAGTCGAAGTAAAGTGAAAGGATAAGATCTTAAGTGCCTCGGGATGAGTCACAAGTGAGTGTTGGGGGCCTGTTGGCCCTTGGTTATGGAAGGAAACAGAGAACAAGGAAGAAAAAGTAAGAAGCAAACTTTATAGGAGACACAGTGATTGTCACTGGGTCAAAGTGAGCAAAAGAGAAGAAAAGATGGAGCGAAGTGCAGAAAATCAAGTCGTTGGATGAGGAGATCAAGGATGATAGATCAACAAGGAAGATGGACCGAGGTCGATTCTGGAAGTGGAAAAATCTACCATTGGATGCTTTGGAGCACCGCACGAGAAGGAAGGAAAGACATGTTAGCGAAGCCCAAAAAAAGTTGATCAAGTTGACCTAGGGTTTTGGTAATTAGGGTTTTTGACACCTAGGTTTCGGCCTAAGGCTGTCAATGAGGTATTGTAAATGTATAAATAAAGGTCAAGAGGACCTGGGTTGGGGGATGATGATATTGTTATTGATTTAGCTCTATTGTTGCAGTGAGAGATCATTGTATTGTGAGAGAGAAGTGTTGAGGGTGAGAGCCTTATGATATTGTAAGATCTTTAGCTGGGTGCAAAGATCAGATCTTATAGCTGGGTGCACAGGAAGGTGGGGAGAAAGAGAGAAGAAGAGAGAAGATCTACTAGCCATGAGCGCAGATCAGAACTGTAAGCTTTATCTTAATATATCATAAGCACAATTATGTGGATGTAGCCCTAGAGAGAGGGTGAACCATGTATATTTTGTGTTGTGTGAGTGATTGATGTTTTAATCTCTGTCATTATTATATTGTTCTTTGCATTACTGTGTTAGATTAATATCTATAGCTGCGTAGAGTAGATCTCGCTGATAAGTGATATATGAATATTGATTATTGTTATATAAGATCCCCTTGATATTCCCATGGTTGTAGACATCTCTATCCTACAACCCCCTCATAAGCCGCTTCGGGTGAGACTACATCTTCTTCATAGGTGTTGTTGAAAGGGCCAGTAGCTAGGGCTTGTTGGTGCGCTCTTGGAGTGAACCCCGGGTCTGCCCCTGTGCCAACAACTAGCATGTTGAGCCACTAAACTTTTTGGATCATGTTTCTTGTACCTACCTGTGTAAAACATGTATTCTAACTAGTTTTGAGCTTACTGCTTGGCATGTGTGGTGTCTTTTACGAAATTATAGCCTACATAAAATCCATATGGAATGGATGCTCTTTTCTTATCTTTTACCAAGGAGGCATTGAAGCCTTGCAAGATAGTTTGGTAACAAATCTCCCCCAACACCAGTCGATCTGGAACATGAGATAGTAGTATGTGTGGGGCCCCGGTGGCTCCAAAAATCCTAAGGTAAGTGATTTTCTCTTCTAGGTATCAATGCCCTACTCTAGATATGACCTTTCTTGTTGCTTCGGAAATCCTTGGACAATTATCTTTAAATATTATGAAATAAACCATAGCCAAGAATTCATCACAAATTATAGTGTAAGACTTCTTATACCTACTCTCCCATGAGACATTGAAATAGATATGGACGGGTAACTCTGAGACATGCCAGCTTAACCCTAGCCCTGGAAATACATTTCTAGCTCACATTTCATCTAATAGGTATGAGGCCATAAAGAGGGAGGGGATTTCTCCTCCTTTTGGTTTATGTGCTTGGTCAACCCTAATGCTCAATTGTTTTGCAATTATGGTGCCCCAATTGAAGACACTTCTGAATATGGCTATTGTGTATTCCAAGGGCATCCAGGCTTCTGAAAAAATGGAGCAGTCCTTTCCCCATACAACATCCATATCAGGGCCATGAGGAACATATATGGTTCTCTCAGTTTTATAGTACTGTACCACTCATATGCTTTGTTCACAAATTTCCTATCTTTCTTCCACCAAGATGCCAATAACTGAATAATGTAGTGTTGTTGATAGAAATTGACCATGAATTCCATGTTAAGCATGACTTAGGGCTCCCTGAGTTTGTAATATTTGTTGACCTCCATTGACAGAAAAATACCAACACATTGATCACTCACATCGTTAATCACGCACTTGTTATCCTTGGTGTGATTAATTATAAATTCTAAGGTTTCTATGCAGGGTAAAACTGGGGTTCTAGAGGCTACCATGTATAGGGATGACAATTTGATAATTTAAAAAACCTGTTCATCCAAGATTCTTACTTTTGGATCGCTATGTGGAATAAATTCAGGAAAATCATCATTGTGAATTTTATTGTAAAGTTCAAGCTAGGTGGGCATAGGTACCTTGGTTTTCATGCTTGTATCTTTATCTCTATAGAGCGGTGGAGGAGGAGATGGTTTTTCTTTGACATCTTGATTATAGGCTCCACCTTTGGCGTGAACTCCAATTCTCTAGTAGCAGCAAGACTAGAATTCTCTCCAACGTGTATGTTCTTTCCCTTTGGCATCTTTGGTGATTTGTTGGCCCTTGACCAAGTTTTGAGAGAACATTGGTCATGTTTGACCACTTTTGGGACTTCGAGATGATGATCGAAGATGGAGCGCCTAGGCGGAGGAGAGATCGTGGTATCTCACTCATTTTGCGAGCTTGTGGACCCAGCAAAGGGTCTTAGGGTTTATGTAATGGATTAAGGGATGTCAACCCATGGGTTTACCCATTATTAGGCCTTTTTGTGATGATATAAATAAGTAGCTAAGCGATGTAAGAAGTATTTACTTGTAATTGGCTTAGTGCATAGCTACGAGATCCGGTTGGCTTTGTGCAAGAATGTCTTAAGGGCTTGCAGAGCTAAGTGAAATAAGTTGTGAGTTTCTTTGTGCAGACAGACTGTGTAAGGCTCTA
>JASDQU010027653.1:7638-29291 GCA_032191745.1 Picea mariana | reverse complement strand
GTGCGGAATGGCTCATAATGATGAAATAGGATGAGAAATGCAAGCTGGACCCCACAATGCCTCTCAATAACCCCTGTACTCGCTATAGCATCCATTTGGCTACTCTGGTCATCATAAACCTCTGCACTGTGATGATGTCCCAAAGTGGGGACATTACAGTCCTCCCTGCTAGAAAATTGCTTGTCCTCAAGCAATAACCAAATCCCCTCAAATAAAATGCCAGGATCCCATGTCCACCTGTGGGATACACAGTAGAACCCATCCAAAGATGAACACTCATACACTCTGCCCCCTGGGTCCCATGTCAAGTCATGAACTGCTAACCCCTGGGAAGCATAACCCTGAAATATACCAACTCCGGGAGTCTCCTGCATATGACACATGGCCTCATCTCGGAATGAATCCCTCCTCCAAGTCTCTACCAAGATCCATACAACCTCCATCAACTGCACATGCCGATGCCAGAATGAGGTGCTGCAAGACCTCCGTGAGACACCCACAAGTGATGCACTCCTCTCGACACTGAAGCTCAATGGAAAGTTAGAACAAATTCCCCCTGCAAAGGTCCACTCGCCTCTGTCAGTCAGTGAAATGTCCAACCCTGTAATCCCTGGGTCCCATGCTAACCTCTGTTGAAGATCCCCATGCTGACCTTGCACTATGATGACCCTGCCTGACTGCTCCCTGTATGTATACTGGATCCTCAAGCTGGAATCTCTGTGGCCATTGGACCTACTATTTAGAAACTGTACCTGTAAACATGTCTCTGTAGAAGTAGTACCTGTCCAACCATCTCCATGCCCGATCATAATGATCAAGATAGAGAAACTGCCTCGCTCCATAGGGCAAGTCCCTGCAGGCCCACTCCAAACCAACCGAAGGTGGAGTATGTGGCTCTCTGGTGCAACCTGGGTCATCAGGTAGTGGAACATCCTGCTAACAAAATGAACTCTCGGATCCCATGGCAAACTTGGAAGTTTATCACTTCTAGTCTTTGCTGTCTGCTTCTATGCCAGACTGATCACTGTCGGAAGTCCCCCATGCTCATCCTCACGAGTATCTGTATCTGTGTCGGCCTCTGAGCTGTCTGCTATTATCTGGCCTATGATGCTCATCATCACACACAAAGTCTCAACTGTCTGCCTATCACAACCCACCTCTATCCTGCTGTATGCCGTAAAGGCACTCATGTCTGGTGGTTTTGGCCTAACCTCTCTCCATGTCTCATCTCCCATGCAACTGCTGATACTGCGAAAGTGATCTCTCATAGCTATGGGCTGCTGCAAAGGAGAGGCATCTACATGCTCCCCGAAGTGTGTCTCCTCCCTGCACATCAATACACCCCTCTGGATCTCGCTATAAACCTCTACATGTCTCTGTGAGTCATCACTCACCACTGTATGCTCTTGCATACTCAGGTAGTCCTCTGTATACCCTTGCAACATCACGGATCCTGGGTGTACTACTAGATCAACCTCTACATGAAGGTCAATCCCTCTCGGGACACAAATGGAAGTATCATCAAAACTGCCCCTGGCTCTGGAGCCCCCATGTGTAGGTGAGTGCCTGACTGTCTCAAAGATCCTCTCATGCGTCCCCAGACCGTAACTCTCCATACTCATTAGTGATCCCGTGCGCACCTCAGGCTCCTCCATCAACTGGTGCTCCTCTGCCAGACCACCAACATCCTCCAGTGATGTGACTGAATGATGTATCTGGGTGTCCACCAAGATAGGTGAAGTGGATCTCTGACGAATCTCCTCTGATCTGGACTCTGATTCTTGAAGGGTTGTCTGTGTGCCTCTCAAGAATCCTCAAGTGCTCTCCAACTCCTGAGTGAGTCGGTCCATCTCCAACTCTTCCTCCCTCAAGGCTCGGTGATACGTCTCGCCAATCCCCAGTAGGTAGTCCCTGTCTGTCAACAACTGCTGGAAGTCAGACCTCATCACAAACATTCTCTCTAAGAGAGTATGAAAGTCATCTATGGAAAATGCCTCATCTGAACTATCATGTGCCATTGATGCTCTCCAGGAACAATGGACCATCAATGCATGCATGTCATCAATGCACCTGGTGGCTGCCATGATCATATCCTCACTGACTCTCAGCTGTCCTGTCAAGTGGTGTGACTCCTGATCACAGTCATTCTGAGGTGCCACCTCATACCCCTCACTGCTAGTGTCATCACTAAAATCCTCAACAACTCTCTCTGCAAAAGATAAAGTGTTGAATTACCTGCTATCTACTGTGCCACTGGGTTTGCTCATACGTAACTGCACATCATCCTCAACTGCTAGCTCCCTCTGAATCATATGTATCCGGTGTGAGCCGCTGTATCCTCATGTGCACTCATCCTGCTACTATAATCTGCGCCTGGATCCCATATAGATGTGTCCAGACACGTGCTAGGGTCATCCCGACTAATAAGGAGTGCATCCTCATCACTGCAAGCCGATCCTGGAAGTAAGTGCTCCATAAACCTGTCAGTCTCCACGGTTTGCTCAACTAATGGAGTCTCCAAAGGTGGTGACTCAATCTCCTCATGCTGATCTGTAAGTGTAGGATCAACTATCTGCACGTCCTGTGTGTCCTCCTGGATCTGTGGATCCATGCGTCCATGGTGTGCATCCCTCACACAAGGCTCCTCCATCATATCTGACATGCAACTGATATCCTCCTGTGATGTGGCTATCATGGATGTCTGAAAAGACGACAGATGTGTCACGTCCACCATAGGAGGCTGGTCATCTGTAGGTGCTAACACGTGTGAGTCCTCACTAGTGCCACCCCTCTCTGGGGTGTAAGGTCATCAACACCGTGTGGTATGTCTGCTAAAGTACTAGTGCCATCATCCTATCCACCCGACTGCCTATCTACTATACAAGGGTCACTATCCTCCTCAAACGTGCTAGCATCACTAGCCTCTTTGCAAGAGTCACTATCACTAGCCTCTGTGGTAGAGTTACTGTCACTAGCCTATGTGCAAGAGTCACTGTTATCATCAGACTGCTCCGAATCAACATTTATCGCTCCATCCTCACACATCTCATCATCACTGTCATGGCGTACCTCAATAATATGCTTCTGATCCTTACCCCTACACCTATGATTAGGTTCCCAAGGAGCCTTGCAACTATAGCAAAGCTACGTGCTCGTAATGGGCGCGGGGTTCCTCTGTTCTTCCAACCATCTAGCTTTTGTTGCTCTCCTTTCCCCTGCTATGATGATCCCGTGTAAAATATCCTTTTTGCTCCAATGGGGTTTTCTATAGGTGCATACTGTTGGAAGGTTATTAGGGCCCTAGTTTCCTCGCTAAGGCCGGAATATATTACCTCCAAGCATGTTATCTCAAAGGATATCTTATTCATTTCTTTCCAACTATCCATTTATCCCTATGAGAGACACCTCATGTTGGCAAGATTTTAAGCTCTGATACCACTGTAATGTTCCCAAGCCAATTTTTCGCTTGGAAACACTAGCTAACCACTAAATTAACTGTTTGTTGTTTGATGTATGCAGGTTGACCTTTTAAATTTTGGCCTTAGGGTTTTGCTGATGATTTTATATGTGTTTTTGCAGCAATAACAAGAAGATACAAACATTGAACATACCTCAACCATAAGCAAGATCCATAATATGGTAGACAAGCAAAAACACCTCAGATATGATTTTATTCATAAATAGGAGAACCTGATACAATGAAGATGCCGATCTGGAATGCTCAACAGATGGATCCAATAATAGGAGTTGCTACAAAATGCTCCAATAAGATCACAAGCCTCCAAAGGCTGGATAACAATGAAGACCAATACACGAATGAGATCTGAGCCGTATGAAATACCAACCCTCAAGCTAGAAGATGCCACGCTTGGCTCGATCACTGAATAGCCTCAACAATTCGGCCCTGCTGCCAAAGATGTCCAAATGCTTCAATGAAGATGCCAAACAGTAGATCGGGCAACTGCAAGAACAACCCAGGTGCTCAAATCTCCAAGATCCTCTCCAAACTCATGGATCTGCCTCTCCTCCAAGGAATTGTGCGCCCCCCTGGATGACTGAAATCCTAGATAATTCGGCCTTACTAACAGAGACCTCCAAATGCTACGCTGAAGATGCCGAACTGTAGATTGGGATGAGTAGAATCCCCTCTCGAAATCTCAGACCGAAACACCAAGGGAAACTCCTCCAAATGCTGAATCCTCCAATGGAGCTACGCCCTCCTAAAACTGCAAAACCCTAGAATTTCAGCCCTGATGAAGGAGGCCTCCAAATGTCCTGAAACTTGCTAGAAAGATAGATCGGGACATTGCAAGTCACTAGGTGAAGTCTCAGGGTCAGATCTGAGGTATAACCTCCTCAAACAAAATAGATCTGAATCTCAAAATTGCCCTCCTTCTCTCCAATTCGTCCAATGCATTCAATAACCCAAATGGCCCATGAAACTCCTCCGGAATGCACTAAATCTAACGACCAAGCCCCTGCAATGTAAACCCAGGTGCTAGAATCTGCCGAAGCCCTTCCAATCCCTTGTAACGAGCTTCCCTCCAAGAATGGTGTGCCCCCCTTGCTGGAAATCCCCAATGGTGCGCCCCCCTTCTCTTCCTGTGCCTGTGGCTGGTGTAGAACCCTCCTGCACTGATGTAGATCTGACTAGAATGGTGTGGAAGAGTATTGCATCTGCGAGACCAAGCTTGGAACAAGCTAGGTGGAATCTTTCACTACCGAATCGTCCTCTAGGGTTTGTTAAGTAAAAACTCTTAAAACCCCAAGAGATGGGCCCTCTAGCTAGAAGTCAGATATCAAAATGATAAACATACATGAATGAATGGGTAGAGGCCCTTGCCTTTCCTTTATATTTTTTGCTCCCCTTGTCCCTCCAAAGTGACTTTCATTTTATTAATATTTAATTAATTAATTAAATCACTTTAATTAATTAATTAACCTTTTTACCTCTGAAAAACACCTTATCTCTCCTTGTGGCTTCCCTGGCCACTGAAAGTCACTTCTCGTCATCCTATCCTGTAGTGTTGTTCCTCCCAATTCCAATGAGCTATTACACTGAGAGGTTCTTCCAAGTATAGTGCCCAAAATGACCTCTTCAATGAATTTAATTGACTTATAGCCAAAAATACTCAAAAGCTTGGAAATTGTCGGAATGCCACGGAACCAAAGCCAATCTTTGCGGAATGGCTCATAATGATGAAATAGGATGAGAAATGCAAGTTGGACCCCGCAATGCCTCTCAATAACTCCTGTACTCGCTATAGCATCCATCTGGCTACTCTGGTCATCATAAACCTCTACACTGTGATGATGTCCCAAAGTGGGGACATTACATTATCTATTAGGTTATGGGGCCTCTTGTTTATGAGCTAGGTTTATTGCTCCTCTAAGGGTGTAAGCCCTTTTACTCCCTAGAGTAAACAAACCTAGCAAGGTAAATCTACAAGAGTGTAAGTCCTTTTACTCCTTGTAGCAACTTTTGCAAATAGCCCTTTCAATGACAACAAAGATATATCTTGATGGAGGGTGTATGCCCTTATATTCCTCCTAAGGTTTGACAAATTATCCTTGAAATCAAGAAGAAAAACATTCAATTGCAAAAATTTCTTACCTAATCCAAGAGATAGCATGAAAGAACCTTTACCTATCAAGAATATTCCACTACAATTGCCAAGAAACAAGCATCAAGAGATAGCGCTAGCCTTTTTTCTCCAATAGACAAGTATTCCATGCAAAATGCACCAAATAAGATAGATAGCAAGTTTCCCAAGTAGGGCAAAAATTTCAGCCATGAGTCTTATGTAATTCTCAAGTGATGATGATAAAATGAAAGTGAGGTGACCTTTATTTATATGAGGTCACCTAAACCTATTTGTCCACTTTAAAATGTCAACAACAAATTAAAAGGAGGCTGACCCCCTTTATTTGTTTTTACAATTTACAAATTAAAAATTTTACATAAAATAAACCCTAATGATGATGACGTCATGCCCTAAAGGGATGACGGGCTAAAAGTGAGACATTGAGCCTCAAAGAGCAAGTCATTTGGTCTCCAAAGGCCATGTGTCATGTCATCATGCGCTAGAGTGTCAAGTCATGCATCTCCCTCCATCAAATCACATCACATCACCTCTAAAACCATGAAAACCCCACCATAACCCCATCATCCAAGGTGACGTCAAGGGCTAGGGTGTGACATCCTAGGCTTCCAAAAGCCAACGTTCTGGTGCAAGGGGTGTCCATGTCATCCTCACATATCGTCCAACTGCCTCCAAAGGAAAAAATCATCTTCTCAAGCCCTTAATGAGTGGGGGCGCATCATCCATCCTGTGAACTTCAAGCCCCTATGAAGGTCCAAGTGACCTAGTCCCTCCATGAAAAACTTCCACCGTGCAAGGTGTTACAGAGACAAACAAGTACACCCTCCAAGGGTCCACAAGTCACATGAATCATGCCAAGTAAGCCACATTTAATCAAGGAACCATTCAAACAAGTGCATTAAATCCCCTCTTTTCAAGTTAGACACATGCTCAAATACCTTATAAACTTTGCCTAGTTTAGGTATGGGAGGGGTGTCATGGTACCCTATTGGGTAGGTCAATGTAATGTTCCAAACAAAGTTGTATTGGGAATTTTTTTTTTTAACTATGTGATTTTGTCAAATAGTTTGCAATTTATGTGTTTTAGACAATTGTATGTGTTCTACCCGTGATTATTTATTCAAGCTTTTAGCATGCAAATCAAGTATACCCAGAATAACAAAGATATCAGTGGCATCTTTATTATGAGTAAAATCTAGAATATAATCAAGGCATTTCTAATGGCTTCTATAACAACTGTCATATAACAATAAACACTACCAACTCAAATAAAAAAAGCTGGAATGATGCCATAAATCTCTTCAACAGAGGCCGCTACAGTTCTAGAACCCACTCAACCTCCAAGATTCCTCTTTCAGAATCCCCACAACTTCAGCAAAAGGGCCAATATGCCCCTTCTAAACCTCATGACCCCACTGCTAGAGCTCTTGACTCCTTCCTAAGACTCACGCGGCCTGCATGAGTCCTTGCGGCCCTCCTGTACTCCTGATCTACTAGTAAGAAGGAGGTGACTCCTTCCAATAGTGCCGCGGCCTCCCTTGAAACCCCAACTCCCTCTCCATCTACTCTGGAACTGGCCTCACGATTTTAATGGGAAGAGAGCTCGACCCTCCAAAATTAATCCTATGATGTTTTCTTTGTCCCCTCGACCCACAAATAAATGGAAACGACCTCCACAAATGGTGATGCTGTCTCCTTGCGCCCCTGCAGTCTGCACACTTGGTAAACCGACCCTTAAAGAGCCACACGATCCTTCTCCCACCTCAGTTAATGCCACGGTGCTACAGGGATAAGATCAACCCTCAAGTTACTCCACAAACTACCAATGAGATCGTTGCAATAATAAATTGAAGATAAGGCAAGATGAAGTTTCAATTAGGGATTCTGGATGGACTCCCCCTCTCTACCTAGCTAGGGTGGATATTGCACCACCGAAACTAGACCAACAATGGAAGGGTTTTGCTAAACCCCAACAAAACAATGGCTCCAAGGACACTTCAAAATGAGAGATCAAATCATAATACTAAAGTGAGAGGCTACCCCTCCTTTTATTATTTCCCTGAGCCTTGTAGATCTTTCCCTTTTTTGACCAAATCAAACCCTTACCTTATTTCTCCTTTAATTATTACTTAAGCATTAAAAATAAATTTTTAATGCTTAAGTGATTAATAATTTTATTTAATGTCACTTTATGAATACAATAATTTTCCTTCCAAGTGACACTAAACTAATCCCCGCGACTCCCTTTTTTTTCCCACTGACTATAGCCTACGAGAGTCGTATAGGCTACTGAGTCATCTTCTGCTTCGATCAAAAGGAAGGGGACATTATAGTCAATCCCCAGGTATACAGTGAATCCCCAAGTCAAGGAATGTTTCCCAAGAAGACCCCTTTCTAGGCCATGCAATGAGTATGAGTGTGGGGGGCAAATACTCTCGGGCATGGGCTTCCTGACATATCAAGGGTTCATATTGTCTCATTTATGGGTGCCTTTGTGGAGGGTGTGCTGCACCTTCATTTGCAATGCAATCTTTTTCCAAGCCCTTATTGCCATTAATTTTTTAGGGTCCGAACATTGAGTACTACGTGCAATGGAAAGTAAAGAGTACTGTAATGCCAATTGAAGTAAGAAATACCCAGAGTGCCATATGCAATGGAAAGTAAGAGACACCGCAAAATGCATTTCCCTAACAAGCGAGACATTTATTAATTATGTATTTTCTTTTTACAAGTTCATTTTTTATGGAGAAGCATTTCATTGCTCTTAGGACTTTAGGGCGAGCATCTAGAAGGATCATTTATGGCTCTTAACTTTTTCCAACTACAACACCTTTGGGCCTTTAGCCCCTTCTGCCCATGAAATGAGGTACAAGCCCTTCTTGGGGTTAGTGAACCCTAAAACCCTAAAGATGAGGAAACAAAGGGGAAGAAGTATGGAAAGTGGTAAGTATGAGCGGGAATGGTGTGATGACCCTTCAAGGAGACCCCCAATAGCAACCCTCTTCTTGAGGGTGACCCACTTACTAGGAAACCATGTCAACCACTGAGGTGAAATAAGGCAGAAGGCATAAATTCCAAGCAAACGTTTCACATTCAAGAGAGGATCCTTTGCAACATGTTCAAATGCTTCAATTATTAAAGTGACACTTACCATGAGACCGAACTTGTTACCTCATGAAGCAAGACCTGCTGTCCTCTGGGAGCCAAGCTGGTGTGGTGGATGCTACTGTGCTACTGAAGACGAATGGCGGTGGGTGGTGGAGAGGAGGGGCTATGTATGCACAATGTGGGCTCCATTGTTCATCTGGCTCTCGACAGTCCATGTCTTCAACCCATGGGCCTTGATACATCATCTCCTTAGTTACCCCTAGGCATGGGGGGGTAACATCCTTGTCATGTGACGAGAAGCCCCACTATCCACAAACTAGGCACTACTGGACACTGTGCCATAAAGACAAGAGACTAACAAGAAATCCTTCTCGAGCCTCTCAACAAATTCCTTGACTTGAGTTTCTGTAGATGCTGCTACTTGCTGAGACTTACCCTTCCCTTTCTTCCATTCAGGACACTGTGAAGCATAGTGGCCACTTTTGTGTCACGCAAAGCATTTCACTTTCCTCAAATCCTTCTTCTTTCCACCCTGTGGAGTTGACTCTCCACCTGTATTCCCCTTGCTCCTCCTTGCCTGACTAGCAAGAGCTAGATTCTCATCATTAGCAACCTATTGGCCTGCTAGAGATTCCTCCTGAATCTCCTCTTGGATGAAATCATCCCATAGCCTGTCAAACTTGGGAAGTGTCGCCCGTGCCATGATGCCCTTGATGAATGGGGCCCATGGCTTAGAGAAACCATTCAGGGTTGCACTCACCAACTCTTCATCTGACACAATCTCCCCAACTACTGCCAATTGATCACAAAATTGAGTGATCTTGGTGAGATAACTAGTAACTGTATCTAATCTGGTCATTTTGGTGTCTCTGAGCTTTCCCCTCAACAACATCTTCCTCTTGCATTACTGCTATGGAAAAGATTCGTCAGAGTTACAAACATCTCCTTGGCTGACTTCTTCTCAGATAGGTGAGGAATCAAATGATCCTTCATCGCATCTAAGATGATCCTCTTGGATTTCATGTCCTTCAACTCATGGGCGACCAAGTCCTTTGGATCTGTTGGTGGGGTCACGATTGTGTTAGCAAAATCCCACAACCCATTCTCCATGAGAATTAATGTGACCCTCACCTTCCAAGGTACGAAGTTCGATGCACCCTCTAGCTTGTCCTCAAACTTCAAACTGGCTGCGACCATCTCCAAATCAGAACTTTAACGAGAAATACAGACTGCTGAAAAATGTGCCTTGTCCTTTAGGCACGGTTAACCAAAGAATTTTGTGCTTAGTCCTTCAAGCACAAAACTAATCTGATCTCTTCTAGTTGCCTCAATCCTTGTTCAAAATTTTGCTATCCACTGCTTGGACCTGCTGCCTGCTGCTCAGACCCGCTGCCTGGACCTCTTGTCTGTGCCCTCTGTGGTCTTCCTGAGTTTCCTGTGGCTGACCGACGGTCTTTGCCGCTGCCTTTTGCCCCGACGACTGCTTCGTGCGGCTGCTGCGACAGTTGTTGAGGCGGTTGCTGCGGCAGTCCATTGCTGCTCCTGTCACCCTACAGGCTACAACTACCTCCTTTACAAATCGATCCACCTCCTGCAGCCCGCGAACCTCCAACACCGCCAGCGACGACTGGCTGTGGCAGCGACTTGCCTACTTTCTCCTTTGCAACCTCTCTCATTGCACCACTGCTGGTGATCCCTCAACACATGCCCCCTGCCTATTGCTCCACGTACCCTCTGCAACACCTGTTCACTTTGCAACAGCTACACGTGGCCGTACAACTGCTGCCTCCTTTTTTTTGTTTTTCCCACAACCTGCAAAAATAAAAAATTTCATTGCTGCAAAATTTACGATCTAAGCAATTGGTTTCCTCTTTAGAGATTTGGTTCTGATACCATGTGAAGTTTTCAACAACCCAACACTCAACAATTTATTTCCTAGCAAATACCTTGTTGTAACAAACTTATTACGCAGATTTACTGAACAAAAAACATGGTTGAGTTTTAACGATTTACAGAAATAAATCAGTGGAAGCAAAACAGGGAACCAAACACATTTGCACATGAAATTTCTGGGTAAATATCCCTGGAAAAACCCTGAAGGGAAAACTAGTACTGTGATGATTTTATTAAGATAAAATTTGGGCTCCCATCCTAGGATAATGGCCCACTTGAGGAAAAATACAAAACAACAAAAATAGTCTATCACACCTCAAGATTTGTCCTTTGATCTTGCTAGCCGCCACTTCCTTTGCTCCCTTCCTTGAACCCTTCCCCTACACACTTGGATGAAAGTCCTTCTCCACCCAATCAATGAGATTTCACTATCTCACTCTGTGCGTGTCTCCTCCTCTCACCTTAGCTGCCTTTTATAATGTTGATTTTACCCTAAATCTAAAACCCTAGACTTTCAAAGTGATCAACGGTTGAGATTAGATCTCACCAACACTTGAGATCAATGGCTAGGATATAATTTAATTCACTAATGCCAAAAACTTAGGCATTTAATTATATTAAACTCAATTAATCATAAGAAGGCATTCACTTTAATAAAGTGAATTTCCTAAGTCTTGAGAGGTATTAAGGACAACTTCCACATGTTAGACACAAAACCAATGTGGAAGTACCTGTTTGATGCTACAAACATCAACAATCATTTTCATGTCTTCTCTAAGGTTTACATCACAAACCCTATGTCTTGCTCCCTGCAAGACTTCTCCATGACAATTTCAAAGATAGAATAATGAGTAATGACAAAGGCTCTCTCCTCCCTTTATATAGAACAGGTGAGGGAGGCCAACATAAGACATGGACTAGTTCCACACAAGTAACCCTAGGCCCAAGTCAACAAGGCAACCCCACATGGAGTGGTCTACAATACAAGGATGACAAATGTCACACTAGGGTTTTACCTAACCCCACGTTGGTGCGCTCCCCAAGCATTATGCCCCTTGGGCCCAACACTCCTCCAAGATAGTGCACTATCCAACAAGCTATTAGCCCAATGCTCCCTCTTACATGGTGGTTCATTCTCCAAGTGTCCTCATGCAAGGTGTTATTCCTCTAGTTATGTGCCAAATGTCCGCTCTTCAACATGTGTGCCAAGGTAGTACTTACTCCAATGCTTCTCTTCAACATATGTGTTTGGGTCCACAACCAACCTTCATATAGTTATGCTCCTCAACCCAAGCGTCCTCAAGTCAAGTATCCAACCTTCAAGGTGTATGTCACATGGTCCCATGCTCTTAGGGCTAAGTGTCCTCCTCCAAGTGCCTAGCGCTCATACTCCTAGGTAGGTACCTCTCCTAATCAAGCAATTGACTCCTGCATTGTGTGCACCCAATGGGTTAGTCATCATGCCACTTTGGATAACAACCTCCTAGGTAAGTGCCCTATGCTAGCACTCTATCCAAGGTCGAGCATCCACTCAAATTGAGCCATCCATATATCCATAAAGCATCACCAAGGGACTAGGAGATTTAGTGCTCTGCTAGCTAAGGTGAAAACACTTTTGGAGGAACCCCAAAAGCTAACACCATCTTTTCCAATGTTTTCAAGGGGACTTGCATCTTTCCTTCAAAGTTCCTCAAATCCAAATGACAGCAATCAAAGGGTCATATCCATGTGGATCATGGAGATGCATGTTTGTTCATGTTAAATTGCTCTTGAGTTCTTCAAATCTTTAGTTCATCATCTTTACCATTCAAGTTTCTCGACAACATGTAATTCCTAGACCTATTTGCTTTTGGTCATTTATAGACGTTAGCATATTTCTTTCATTACACAAATATGTAAGCAAGCACCTAGTAGTTTACTTTCTCCAGTTTTATTCCTGGTTAATATTAGTGATATTACTCTCTAGTAGCTTCCCATATCTTATCTAATATGGTTCGCGTTAGAGCCATTTAAAATTTAAAACTGAGGTGGATGCTCTTATTTATTTTGTAAAATTTATTAATAATTATGCAGGAGGGCATTGACTTGGAATTGCCATATACACATTATGATTTTTTATAGAGGTTACCAATTCAGATTTGACACAAGGACATGAGAATTGAGAAGGAAACTATCTATGTGGGTGATAGTCCTTTGATGGTTTTTGTGCATGACATCATGTCATGGATTAAATTTTATACACTCAGGTGTTCCTAGTTGGTAACATGTTAGTGAGTTTGAACTATTTCATGCCTGTTTAATTTACATGAAGATGTTTCCTGTAAGAGAATGCAATGCTGTGAATATATGCAAATACTGGGATAAGTTAATAACTAAGTTCTCTTGATCATTGTGTAAGTGCAGGAAGGAGTTATGCAAACACATGATGAGGAAACAAAAAAATTCTTCAAGCACTCATCGGTTCAGTGTGTTCTAGCTCCGCGTTATGCAAGTACTAAACTGAGTTGGTTCAAACAACAGGTAAGTTTTCCAGAATTGTTCGTTTTGCTTTCTGAAGTTTTATGTTTTTGGGATTAGGACATTATCACCAATTTGCTACTGACAATATAAGAATGGTAGTAAGTATGTGGTTTGCAAAGCACAGATTGAGATTGTGTTGGTCACCGTATTTTTCTTGCTATTCATTTTATTGGCTTCCTTTGACAAATGTAAAAAATAAAACAAATCAGGATGATTGCATGGTTCAAAAGCTTAATGAAGAAGACTATTGCATCAATCTAGTTTTTCTTAAAAGAGCTACTATTATATATTTCTCGCGACTATTGACCTTATTTAGCTGCGGTAGTTTAGAGTTTGAACTGTTTCACAGAAGGAAAAAGTTAAAATGTTATATGATTGAATAGACAAATTCTTATGAAACGCTGTATTGAGATACAAATAGGAAAACAGCTGGGATAACATTAATCTCCAATTTGATATTTAGTTCTAAGATTTAAACTGGGATAACATCAATCTACAATTTGATATTTAGTTCCTAAAGATCCTAGACAAAGCTCCAAGCTTGGGGTTCAGAGTTTGTGAGTAGTTCAAGAGGAAGCATGCTTGCTTGAATAGTGATCACTCGAATATATTGGAATGATTATTTGTCTTCTATTCCTTTTTACTCAGTAAAGAAAACTGTAGTAAAACAAAGGCCTAGAAAACTTTAGCCTCCAATACCAATCCTATCCAAGCCTTGGTTATCATTTATAACATTGGAATAAGATGTGCTGGTCTTATTTTCTTAATAGTGGAATGTTTACAATGGCCAAAGGAATTGCATTCCAACAAATTTTCCTTTCTAGATCTATGCATGAAGGTAATATTTGTAGTAGACCACTGTGCTCAACAAAGGACACATGATTGGGCTTTACTATTGAATAGGACTCCGTTATTTTCCATAAACCTGTCTGAACCTGCTCTGTTCATATCTAATTTAGCAGCAAAACATCCCACAAATTTGATCTCTAGCAGGACTGATCTTCTGTCACCTAATATATTGGCATGAATTAGGACGAGTTCTCATCTGGTGCACTGCATGTCTGAGAATTTTAGATATCGTTCATCGGAAAAAGATTCCCTACTACAATTCTGTTCCTGGATATCACTTTGGGTGGAATTCTTGGTATCTCTTCGGTAACTTGTACCTGTCATGATTACTTTGATTGCTCACCAGATTCTCCATCATCAGAAATTAGAACATGGAATTTTAAATTTAGAGAGTTTCCCTTAGTAAAGGATTTTCAAATATGATGGATTATTTTATCATTTCAAACACTAAGTGTAATGTAAATTCCTTTAGAAATATATCATAACGAGAATTTGATGTCCTTGTGAATTCAGATCTTTCTTCTTTCATGCTGTTAAAAAACATAGATTCTTGACAATCTTGTTTGAGTTCTTCCAATGCACAAAATTTATAACTTTTAATGATATTAATTGTTAATGGTATAGGCCAGCCCCCTAGTAAGTTACTAAGAAATATCAGTTCCACTGAAGGTGCACTAACTTTAGAGGTAGTTATGCTGGCTGATATCCACATTAATAAGATGCAAATAGATTCTGAGTAAAGGACATGCAGTGGAGGGTGTATGCAAACAAACCTGTTCATGTTTTATGTTGATTTTGTCTGAGCATATCTTCTTTTTGTTGTTCTAATGTTTACTCACATTGTTGTCAATGTGTCATTGCTGTTCCAGGTTGTGGGTACCTTATACACTCATCATCAGAAAAATGTGATTGTGGATTCACAAGCTCAAGGAAACTACAGAAAATTAACTGCATTTATCGGTGGGCTTGATCTTTGTGATGGTCGTTATGACACTCCTGAGCATCGTTTGTTCAAGGGTCTTGAGACTGTTTACGAAGAAGATTATCACAATCCTACTTTTACAGTATGTGTTCCCTTTTGGTCAAGTTTACATTTTAGCATGTTATAGTTCTGTACTTGACACAACCATGTTTGGAAATTGAGATATAACTTATACCGCTCATGATTGACTAAAACATATGGAAATCAAAAGCTTTTTATATCAGGTATGCAATTTGACATAACAAATATTTTGTAGAGATGATGCATTGTTGCATCAACTGTAATCCAATCTTATCTGGGGTGTTTTGTTTACACATGTTGTAGCAATCTGTATTTGAGTTGAAATTATGCTCATGGGTAAGGAACTTGCTGGGTCATTTCAAATTTCAGAGTAAACGGAAGCTGCTGCTATCAGTTATTGTATGGCATGGAAGGCTCTACATATACTTCTTGTCCATTGATTGACACTGTCCAACTTGCTGAATTATCATAGTGCTGCTCCATCTTTGAAGAGTCATCTATGATTGATATTTATGTATTCGAGTCTTGCTTCATCTGAGCCTGGGAAATTGGTCTTCCATGCATAATATTTGGTGCATGTTACCACCCCTCCATCCTCTGATGTCTGTGCTGTTGAGAATGGTGTAAGCTTCACTTCTGGCCACGACTGACCTTATGTAATTGTTATTGTTAGGTTTTGCTAAGGCTGTCCTAGTCAGTTAGGGCTAGTTGTATGGGCCAAAAACCCCTCTTGGGGAAGGCGCCCTAGTTCTTGAGGTGGTTATAAATAAACCTCTCTTATTTGTATTTTTACATTATGTGATCATTTTCATTCTTTCATTCTTTTTACAAGTGATTAGCCTATGGAGACGTTTACCTATTGTGCTCTTTTTTGTTCTTGGTTGTTATGGTTGTGATCTTTTCTCTCTAGGACACTTGGTGATTCTCTCTCTAGTGCACTCATGGTTGAGCTCTAGCACTCTTGTTATGGGTTTTTTGCTGCTCTTCCCTAGTGCTGTTTCCTCCTCTGCTAATTGCAGGATTTAGGGTTTGCTGGTTGGTTCCATTTGATCCTCCTCACTCTTCTGAATCTCAACACGTGCTTTGCTTGCTTTTACTTGCATAGACCATGGTTTTCATATTATGCATCCACCTTCTGTACATATCTGTTATAATTCTTCCTCACCTAATAACACTGACCATCCTGTCCCTAGAAGCAGTAGGCCATCAATAGAGTCGGAATTAGCCATATAATGATATGAAAGAAATCAGGGGACCAGGAAGGGATATTTGCCTCCCTTTTCCCTACTATTGTTACCTCTTTATGTTGATAGGAAATTATAACCTTATGAGATGACTAGGAGATTTCCCTGACAAGCCGATGCTACACAAGATAAAGTGCGCTTGCAAAAAAAAATGTACACAGAATCCATTCAGGATCAAATGCTCCTCCAACTCTGTGGGAGTCGGGAACTATGCCTACTGCTAGGAATCCTAGACAGTAGAAGCTTATTGTTTGCTTCATATGGTTATGAAGATCTGAGCTTCATAGCTAATTTTTGTTTTGAAGGTAACTGGGTTTAAAGAAGCTGTAACGAGGAAATGACAATAAATGTGACTATATCACTTTCTTATATGGCAGTAATATACACTTATAGTGATTGACATAAAACTAGCAATTATGGAAACATAGCAACATAGATAAATAAAAGAAGGAAAAATACAGGGAAGAATAAAATAAGTATCTCATGGAAAAGAGGTATTAACCATTGTTTTGACTATAAACCTTATTATAAGGATCTTGAGCACCAAGTCATGGGAATTCACTTGCACACATATAGTAAGTAGAAATGGTACTGATATGTTACGTGATCAAAATAAAAAGATCATGGGCCAGTAACTTAGTAGATTGGGTATAAACGGTCTTGCACCAAATATAGAGGGTCCTTTTGTAGATAATAAAATGACAATCATCATTCAAAGGTAGACATGGGGGTGCTCCTTTAACATACAAAATTTATGACCTCAATAGCTAATAGAGTTGTGGTTCGTTTTGTCATCAACAATACGACAATATTTTAGGAATACTTCTTTTGGCTCAACATGAAACATAATTTGGAGAGAGGCCAAGTCTTGGATTAAGATAATAAGACAAGATTTATATTAATGTCCAATGAATGACCAAAAGGGTAGGTCAATGAAGAAGAAGAAGAAGTACAATTAGCAATATGCACTTGCAAGAGTACCTAAGGCTACTTCGAAAGCATAAAGTAAGCTAAACTAAGAGAATCTAGATACATGAGAATAAAGAGCATGATCAAGTAATTTCGGAATCAAAAAAGAAAAGGAGCATGCACTAGATATAATAGTGAGGCCCTAGCTTAATGTCAACATCATAGATGGAAATACGACTAGGTGCAGAGGGAGGAGAAGGGGAACTCCTATCACCATTCATTGTTGAGAAGGTACTAATGCTAAACCTTATGATGTCATTTGAAGAATTTAGAGGAGACACAAAAGGAACAGGTTGTGAGACCTTGGGTAGACGCTCGCCATCCACAAAAACTCCTCTAACACTCAAGGGCCATCGTAATTTTTTTTGTGATGGAACATTGGTGGACAATACTTTGTGCAGGGTGAGTCTGGCTTTATGGTTTCGTATAGTTAGGATGTATGTCAACCTAATGGGATTCGAGTTGAGAGTTGTGTCGTGAGCGAATCCTCATAGAAGCCTTAGTGGGAAATGATTTGCTAGTTGTAGGGCTAGAGGAGATGTAGGGTCTCACTTAACGTTTCTTACATGCCTATTATCAAGGTCGACATGAAGAAAAAAGTAATCAATCTATTAGGGTTTGTCTTGGTTGGACCTTGTAAATTTGTCTCTTTAGATCTAGTACTTCCCTTAAAAACAAAGCTAGATATTTCCTGTCTTGGTACCTTAAGAAAGTAGTAACAGATCTCCCTAACTCTCTGTAGAGGCAATGTAACCTTACCCTAATCTCATAGTATACTAGGCACCGAAAGATAATGTGGTCTTATGACTCGGTGACTTGTAGGTGACAAACCTAACATATTTGTTGAGATTTGGGTACCTTACAAAGTGGTCCCCTTGTGTTTTTGAGTCTCTAAACACAAAGGGGGAGACTATTACCCTTATACCTTTACTTTATGTTCTAATTTCACATTGACTTTATTCACTTAAGTCATAAAGTGAAATTTGTCACTTAAGTTATAAAGTCACAATTAATTCACAAGTGGGTGAATTAATAGACATAAACAAACTATGGAAACTTAAGTAAAGTGGGTTTCTAAGTGAGATTTATGAGAAGTGATCTCACCCATTGATTAGACTTGGCTAGATCTAATCTAAGCCATTGATCTTTTAGGTTTGTCCTAAGGAAGGCTAAAGGAGGCAAAAGGGTAAGGAAGAGATTCATTATTCACTTGAGAGAGTTGAGTGAAGAGGAGGAGAGGAAGTGAGGGTTTCGAGGAGCAAAGGGAGGAACACTTGAGCAAAGGGCGCAAGCTTTTTGAGGAGCTTTTATGGAGGGTGCATCTTCTTGAGAGGAGAAGGGCTCATGGTATGGAGAGAAAAGTTTGAGCATGGGTTCCTTGAGATGAGGAGGGCACAAGGCTTCAAAGAGGGCGCACTAAGCTTCATGAGAGTTACCATGGAGGATGCATTAGTGGGAAGCTAAGGGCACAAGCTATCTTGGAGAAGGTTACATGAGAGGAGGGCGCACTTGTGTGATAGAGTGTGCAAGGAGTCAAGCAATGGGCGCAAGGTTCAAGGCAAGGCTTGTAGAGGGTGCATCAATATTGTGAGGAGGCAATCTTGGTAGAAGGAGGTGTTTTGTGTGAGAGGAGCGCACCCAAAGAGAGGGGGTGCATGTGTTGAGGCTTGAGCAAGAGGAGGGCGCACCAAAGTGAAGGGGCGGACTTGCTCAATGGCTTCATCAAAGATCACAAGGCATCTTCAAGGGAGGCGCATTCTACAAGTGGGCGAAGGCAAAGGCTTAGCAAAGTGAAGGGGGCGCATCGAGGCAAAGGGCGCCTTGTTCTAAGGCTAACAGACACAAGTTTGAGGAACTCCATGACAAGCTCGAGGATAAGCTTGGATTGTATCAGATTCCTTGTGTATTTACTTGTTGTAGCATTTGCTTTCATGTCTCCATATATATATATATATCTGTCTCTCTTAGTAGTTTTCCCCATGGGGGTTTTTCCAGGGTCATGTTGACCAAAAACTACATGTGTTCATTTGTCATGTTTGCTTAGCATTTTCAGTTGTAGGTTGTTAAAGATCCTAGAGGTGTGTTTGATGTTTAATGCATGTTATTGAAGGCTAACTTGGACAGAAAAACCATCCATAATTAATCCTTATAACAAGAGGCATTAAAGAGCATCAAACCAAAATTTGTTGGTAGATTTTGAGAGGGAAAAGTTCAGATTTAGTGGGCTGTTTTGAACAGCAAGAAGGCTGTCCTAAAACAGCAAGAAAAACAGTTTGAAAGTACCCAAACATAGTGCCCAACAAGAGGTCAAATGACAGGCTTATTGGGAAGTCCATAGGACCTCATAAAATGTTCAATATTCTCTTAGACCTCGAAATGTGGTGATCTATCTCAACTTGTAGTGTTGTGAACAAACTTTGGACTAGCCTAAAGTAATCTTGATGCTGTGCATTTGGTGTTTTTGAGTATACTTGGGTTTGATAATAAAGCCATCCTTTAATTGCATAAAGTGCTTCAAAATAGAAATCCATCTTAGGGCCGAGGTCCTTGGGAGGGGCAATCTAGGTGATTTGTATGTATTGTTTGTAAATGTCCTCTATCATCACCCTCAACTCTTTTTGGAGGGAGAAAGTTGACCATGTGCATCACAAGAATACTTGAAGGGTGGTAGGTGATCAATGGAAATGTCAACATATTAGAGGAGTAATGAAGTCCCAAAAAACCAACATTGTTATCGTCCAAAGGGGAGGCTTGCTAAAGTAGAAGCAATCTCCTATGAGGAGCAAAGTGCTAGGAATGGGTATTGTTGCCGTCCTAATACACACTTGCAAACGTGAGCAAAGTCCAGCTCACTTAGTGTGTCCTTGGAGGCACAATGCCTAGGTTCACAGTCCACACTGTCACCTTGACTGGAACCTCTTCCTTCTAGGCTTACTCCTAGGAAAGCCAAGGGGGGTAGACCCTAGTTACTAGATTTGATTTAACTTTAAAGTTCTAGGAGTTGGTTTTAATTTGTTAAAAGGCTTGGGGGAAAAACTAGCCTAAGATGCTAAGGCAGCAAATGCAAAGTGCAAGATTAACTAAATGACAAGCAACCCTTTCCCTAAGTCAACTATGACTAGTGCCTAAGGTTGGGCAAGGGGTCAACTAAGTTTGAGGGTGTTCAATTACCAAAATATTACAAGTTAAAGATGTTGGAACTATCCCACAAACCCAAGATTACAATTACTTATACAATGAACGACAAATATTACAAAGATACAAGATGATACACAAGATACAAATTAACAAGATATACAATGATGCCAAAAAGTGAGAGTTTAGGAGATATTCAACTCAAGATCAATCACATAAGCCAAGCATGCCCCAATAGCACTTACTCTATTGGACTGCTTTTCAATGGCAAGCACTAAAGCACTCAAGATTCAAGAAGATGATGCCTCCCCAAGTGGGATACTCAACTTCTTCTTAAATCACACCACAAAAGCATAAACAAAGATATGAATATAAGAAGCTTCAATGCTCATGAAAAATTAAACAATTAGAAAGACAAACCATAAGATTGCATTAAAGATTTGTGAACATGAAAGTACTTGCAATGTGTGTTCCCTAACATTCATCTAAAGATACCCAAAACACATGGATTGTCTATGCAACTAAGTGGTTAGGAGTTTCTTAAAAGTTAAGTAAATTTTATTATTCCCTTCCCCCTAACTATGTTTGGAGCCTTAAACCTCCTCCTCCTATAGCCAAATAACTGTCGGGTGCTCAAGATAGTAAGGCAACGAGGCCCACCCTAGCTTCCACGGTCAGCCCTGACAGTAAGAGTACTTCCCGGAGAGGACACCCACCTGGAGCGCCACGGGACGGTCCCCCGCCACTACCCTCCGTTGTTTTCCTCAAACCCGTTTTAGATGGTGGAGATGGTTGAATTAGGCTATCCTAAGTTGTCTAAAAGGTTATTATGACTCGCGGGTGAGTCTTTAGGTGTGTTTGGAGTGTTTTAGAAGTGTGATTTAGGCCCAAAACCGAAACTGCAAAGTGCTTGAAATGATGTGTTATACAAGTAAATATTTAACCCATAAACATAAGATAACAAGAATGTAAAAGCTCATAAGATAAACATCATTAACATGGCATCCCATTCATCATCATGACATATAACTTTGCAAAAAGAGAAAGGCAAGAACAACTTGCCGAATAAAAATGAGATTATTATTATTAAGTGGCCACACTACCTTGTCTTGTAGACAAGTGGGGCCAAACAAATAAAAAAAGAACTTGAAAGCAAAACTAAGCTAGCCCAATGATATTGGGGGGTTGGCTTGGCCAATCACACACCCAAGGTGTAGGCAATGTATTATTATTATTGAATGATACAAAAAATGCTGAAATGAAAGCAAGAAAATGAAATTTACAAGAGAGAAAGTAAGGGATTCGTTACCCAACCAATGGAGACCCTTG
>JASDQU010027652.1:43215-54386 GCA_032191745.1 Picea mariana | reverse complement strand
TATGGGATTCCCCCAAGGGAAATCTTAGTCCCTCTTGATTCTCTCTACTAGAAAATTGCACCACATGAACTTCCCCCAAGGGCAGTCTTAGTCCCTCTTGATTCTCTCTACCAAAAAATTGCACCACATGGACTTCCCCCAAGGGAAGTCTTAGTCCTTCCTTGGATAGTTCATCAACCCTCTGATTTAATTCCCTATAGATGTGACAGATAGTGAACCTTTCAAGCACATCCAAAACCTCTTTCAAGTGTTGTTCCATCGCTTGCAAGTCGACATTTTGGATCGGATACTTGCCTTTCATCCAATTTACCATCAGCATAGAGTCTTCATAAACATGTATATCCTTTATACCACACTCATGAGATAACTTTAGAAGAAGTATCAAAGCCGAAAACTCTACCAAGTTGTTTGAGTCCCTTCCACCATTTTCCTTGAAGGTAAAAAAATGTTCATCTAAAAGGAAAATTAAAACCCCAAGTCCGCAAATATTATCAGGCCCTTAATACAAACCATCAAAGAAAACCCCAACTATATCTTTTTTTAATCAACAACTCTCCAATATATCACAGTAATTTAGGAGTTGAAGACTCCTTTACTTGGTTAAAAATAGCCACTGCTTGGGAGAAAACATGAAAAGAAGGCATCTCTTTCTTGCGAAAATTTTGTTATTGCACGATAACCAAGTTACCAACAACACTAAAAATGAGATAGCTCTATAGATATTTAGTTTTGGCCTATTAAACCACCCCTACAAAAAATGACCCACATCCTCCTTGTTCCATAAGTCATTTTCCCCCAACCAATTGCTAACATCCTACGAGACCTTTCTAACAAAAACACATTCCAAAAAAAGATGATGCATCCATTCCTTGGCCCTTCGACAGAGCATGCAAAATCTTGGTCTAGTAACATATCTTTTATGCAAAGCCCTCCACGTCAACACTTTGTCTTGCAACATAAGCCACATGAAAAGTCTGATTTTCTTTGGAACCTTCACCTTCCAGATCCTTTTCGACCACTAGACCACAAGGTCATGTTCTACTCCCATCAACAACTGATAACCTACGTTGATTGTGTAATAACCTCCCTCTTTATTCCCCAACCAACTTGAACTATCCTCCTCCTCCCTTAATCGAATATGGGCTCTTTTAAGTTCATTAACGAAATATTCCCATTCCCTATGCTAGCCACCTTTTATTCCAAGGTTCTTATGTGATTTCCACTCCCATGACCAAATGTTCATTCAAACCAAATCATTGCAATCTTTAAGGACTCAAATATTCTACCCCTGAAGAAAATCAATAAATTATAGAGAGAGTCTTACCTAGTTGCCACATCCCAATATAAGATTTGTCTCTACTCTCACTTCTTCCCCATTTCCCACCTTCCACCGCAGTAGTCCTCCTATCACTGGAAAAAGAGACACTAGCACCTTCCAATGAGAAGAAACATTTCACCAAGATTTAGCCTCCCTTCTTAGCCAAGTTAATATAGTGGCAAGCACCAAATATTTCTGACATATCAATATACTCCATAAACTCCCCTTTGTTAATAAATTCCATGTAGAGTTCCATGCCAGCACGACACCAAAGACATGAACATTCTTTATACCCCATCCTCCTTCATCCTTTGGTTTTGAAATTGATTTCCAGCTCATCTAGTGAACTCCCTCCACTACTTCCTCCCCACTCCTAAGGAAATTAAAACATTGTTTTCTTATCTTTTCCGAGACTCCTTTGGGAATGTGAGCTAGGAATTGCCAATATATCATAATTGCTTCTAACACCAATTTAATCAATGTCAATCTACCAACTCTTGAAATCTAGTGTTTGCACCAATGATGTATGTGCTTTTCCACCTTCCCGATCAACTATCTCCAATCCTTCTTCTTGTAAGAGTTTAACTTGAGCCAAAAACCAAGGTACTTGAAACCTTTGTTAAAATCCATCTCTTGAAATTGAAAGGTGTCTAATTGTTCCTGCTTTAAAACATAGCAGAGATTTATCAATATTAATCAACATCCTCGTACTTATACAAAGTTAGTACTCCAGAAGCACACACCCTTTGGCCAAATACCCATTCAAGAAGAGGAGGATGTCATCAACTCAAAGCAAGTGTGTAAATAGGAAATCCTCCCTTATCTTAACCCCCTTTAACCTTCCAGTTTTTTTGGCATAAAAAATAACATGGCTAAGACCCTTCATAACTTAAAAAAAATGGTAAAGGGAGAGTGGACATCCTTGACATAGCCCCCTACTCGAGATAAAGAATGTCAGGGCAACCCCATTCACCAAAACAAAAAAAAAACATAAGTCACACATGCCATGATCCAATTAACCACATCTAATGAGAAACCTTTATGAATTAAGAGCATTCTCAAATAAAGCCAACAAACACAATTATAAGCCTTTGATATATCCAGCTTCAGCACCATTGCACTAAGCTTTCTNACTCAAAGCAAGTGTGTAAATAGGAAATCCTCCCCTATCTTTACCCCCTTTAACCTTCCAATTTTTTTGGCATCAGAAATAACATGGCTAAGACCCTTCATGACTTAAAAAAAAATGATAAGGGGAGAGTGGACATCCTTGACGTAGCCCTCTACCCGGGATAAAGAATGTCAAGGCAACCCCATTCACCAGATAAAAAAAGAAACATAAGTCACACATGCCATGATCCAATTAACCACATCTAATGAGAAACCTTTATGAATTAAGAACATTCTCAAATAAAGCCAACAAACAAAATTATAAACCTTTGATAGATCCAACTTAAGCACCATTACACTAAGCTTTCTGGTCTTTATAATGTGAATTCCTTCTTGTATAACACTAACAACATTGTGGATTTGTCTCCCCTCTATGAAGCCAAATTATTTCGAGAGAATGACTTTCGATAGAAGTTTCTTTAGCCTCATTGCTAAAATTTTCATGACAATCTTATATACACAATTACATAACTAAATTGGTTTGAAGTCTTCAAGGAAAGTAGGTTAAAGTTTGGAAGAACCCTACTTGTTACTCTGACCTCCTCAACTACTCTTAGGAGATCTTTACCTAACATCTCGAAAAAAGAAATAAAGAACTCCATCGTCCATCTGTCGGGCCTTGAAATCCTCCCCTTCTGAAAGGCCGATAGACCCTGACAACTCCTCTAAACTGATTTCTTCAATCAATTATTTATTATCCTCAGTCGAGGCCCGATACCAACAGGCAGTGATCAGTTCGTCACGGACTGCAAACAACAAAATCGAGAGAGACGATTTCATATGATCTTCCTCACCTACCAAAGCACTCGACACGGGGCCTCACAATAAAACACATTAAATATCAATTTTCTCTCAGGAATTCTTGGTAATTATTAAGCAGTGGTTTAAACGTTTTATTTTTTGGAGGTTTTTTTGGTAATTTTTTTTGTTTGATTTTGCTAAAAATTTGGTGATGAATGGTTGGATTTGTAAATTTGAGTGGCTAAGTTTATATAATTCGAGTGCTCCAAGGGTTTTTCATCACACTGAATCCATTTATACATTCAGAAATGCAATTTAAACAACAAAAAATAGCGATTTTGTCCAAATTTACATCACCAAATTCCGGTCAAAAAACCCAAAAAATAGAAAATTTAGCCAACAAGAAAACAAAAAATTAGAATCTGTGATCTAGTGAATTGGAAATAACTTCACTTCTGATTCAAAACCACTTAAACTAACTGTTAGGGTCAAATACTTACTTTTATATATATATATATATATATATATATATATATATATATATATATATATATATATAATGCTTATCTCTCTATATATATAATTTCATAACAAAACAAAATCTTCATATGAATTTTTTAATTGTAATTTTAAATTAAATTATTATTTCAATTAATATTATAATATTAAATTATAGTTTTTCTAATAAATAATAATGTAATTCAATTATAATTTTAAATTAAATTATTATTTCAATTAATATTATAATATCAAATTGTAGTTTTTCTAATAAATAATAATGTAAGGGTAAATGCCTAAAAAAAAATAATATTATTTCAAAAAACATTGAAGAGTGGATTGTCAAAAAAATAAATTAAAGTCACATGTCTTCCGTGGAATGCCATCTAGAATGATGTTCACTATATTCCTTCTCTTCATTGAAAGTTCAATTTTGTCTTCCATGAAATGCCATCTAGAATGATATTCACTATATTCCTCCTTTTCATTGAAAGTTCAATTTGTCACATGTCTTCCATGGAATGCCATCTAAAATGATATCCACTATATTCTTTCTCTTCATTGAAAGTTCAATTTTGTCTTCCATGAAATGCCATCTAGAATGATATTCACTATATTCCTCCTCTTCATTGAAAGTTCAATTTTGGTGAATTTAAACATCATCATCTCAAATATGCCAAGGTCATGTGGTAGTGGATTACCCCTTTAAAATGTGAATCTTTAGCCATTGATTTTCCCTTCAATCTAATCGCTCACATGTCTCCAACCCCAACACCTTGAGATGTACACAAATCATTTCTAATTGCCACATGTTATCCATCTCATGACCTCTTAGTCATTTGTCCACATGATTTTATTTTCATTACAATATTGTCTTAAGGTGGCAAAGGAGATCTTAACAAATTGTATGAATTTGAGCCCTATTTTTTTTTCAACAAAGACTATTATATTTGTATTATAAAAATTCTACAACCCCACTGTACAACATGTGAATTCATATAATGAAACTATCTAGTAGAAGTGTCTTAAGTGTGTATGAATCTCAGATCTGGCATTTTAAGCATACATAACTTTCTTCCAAAAAGTATTCATGAAATTTACTGCAAGCGTATACTCGCACAAAGACTCCTAATAACAAATAGATTTTAAAAAACATATAACATTATTGTACAAGACCAAGTTGTCCATAAGCTTCCTCCTGTTGCATTTCATTAGTTACAGAGTTTTGGTCCGCATTCTCCATCTCCATGTCCGGAGGGTGCTAGTGAATTGTTTTGTCGTCTTTCTCCCCTATTCATCCAATGGGTAGCCTAGCCATTGAATGGGCCATGGTGTTAATGCTAGCCAATCTAGCAATTATTCGTTTTAAAGCTACACATTCACCTTGAAGATCTGCAATTTGTTGTTTCTGATGATAAAGAGTCTCCATCAACAAAGTGACTTCATTATCCCTATTAGTTTCTTGAATATGCATTCTGTCTAAAATTGTTGTAAATTGTAGTTTTATTTCCAACAATATGAACCTTATGTCTTTTCAACACTTGTTGGATTTTCAAGGTCTCTGAACATTGACCAACATGCTCGTGGTCCATTACAAACTCCTGACATAAACCCCAAGACAATCTCATTTTCTTCCAAGCCACACATAGACTATAGACTATAAAATCTAATATCACTATCTTGCAACCCAACTGAGCCAAGAACAAAGTGATGACCACATACTATTAACAATGAATGGCACCACCAACGTTGAGGGACAATAACCTCTCTAGTCACCAATTTAACTAATTAGAAAATAACACCAACTCTAAAATACAACACAAGCATCCCCTAGGTTTGAGAGAGGTGAACTATAAGACCATAAAGTGCACTATTGTAACCAAAACCACTATCACTGGAATCCCAAAGGCCACCAATACCTGTTGATCCAAAAAATTCATGCCAACCTAACACATTACCTATTTGCAATCAAAAGCTAACCTTCAATTCCATCCAAACCAAACATAAGAGCCAACCCAAACCCATATATAGAAATCCACAGAAATAGTGCCAAAAACAACTTTGAACCCCGACTCAATTGCATTAGCATTGGATCAAATTCAATTACATTAGCATTGTTGGAAACGTAATCAGTTAGGGTTATCAACTTAAACATGAAGAATCAGATTCAATCAATTGCATTAGCATTGGATCAAATTCAATTACATTAGCATTGTTGGAAACGTAATCAGTTAGGGTTATCAACTTAAACATGAAGAATCAGATTCAATTGCATTAGCTCAAATTCAATTACATTAGCATTGTTGGAAAAAAACCATGAAGAATCAGATTCAATTGCATTAGCATTGGATCAAGTTCAATTACATTAGCATTGTTGAAAACGTAATCAGTTAGGGTTATCAACTTAAACATGAAGGATCAGATTCAATTGCATTAGCATTGTTGGAAACTTAATCCGTTAGGGTTAGGATTACCAACTTGAAATGTGAAGGAATATGAAACGTCATAGGCTATGAACCGTCACTAGAAGTCCAAGGAACCTTGAAAGATGAATCCAAAGATACATCATTGTATATACATGTGTATCATATATTTAATAAAATGCATCCACACTTATCTTATTTCAATAGTCCAACAGTGTTAGGGTTAGGATTACCAACTTGAAATGTGAAGGAATATGAAACGTCATAGGCTATGAACCGTCACTAGAAGTCCAAGGAACCTTGAAAGATGAATCCAAAGATACATCATTGTATATACATGTGTATCATATATTTAATAAAATGCATCCACACTTATCTTATTTCAATAGTCCAACAGTGGTATCAGATCCCGTAGCTCTTAGGACCGGAATTTACCCYATGGTAATTGTCCATAGCTATTTTCTGTCTAGTATAGAAACGCCTGTGTCAATCTGTCCTGGGCGCATTTTTGTCAAATCTGTCCAGAAATGAAACATCTCYTTCTGCATCTGCATTCTCTYCATTCTCTTGTGGTGCAGTTYGTCCTCTACTCTCTGGTAAACCCTAATTTYCGCTACACACCTCTGCACTTCCTTAGACCTGTCGTATTGTCCAGCACGTCGAATCCATAGCTGCAACCGCTCAGACCACATGCAGTCTCTCCATCGGAGGTATCTGTATTTGCACTCGCTCCCGTCGACCTCTAGTGCTTTGCTCGTGCCGGAAAACCCTAATTTTTGTTGTTGTGAGCGTGGTAAACCCTAGAATCGTCATCATTCTTATCGTCTCCTCACCCGACTGTAATAATTTGGTAATCATCCGTTATATTCTCCGCCTCATTGAGTAACCGTTAGTTTACTGAATCGGTTGTGAACCGACTCCATTCAAGCTCGAATTGTTTGTAGAGTGAAGCCTGCGTTCGGGAACTTAGAATCCATGTCTGAATCTCAAGATTAAATTTTGAAAGGCCCAGGCGAGTGAGCTCTACGAAGTAAGCAGTGTCACTATCGCCCCTCTAGAAGTTCTTGCACACAATTTTTAATAGGCGTTATGAGCTATTCCCGCCACTCTAGTTTCGTGGACAATAAATAACCAATTCTTATTTATGCATTATCAGTTTGAGGAATTTTCCATCAATCAATGAGTTTTCTAAACGGACAATAGAGGTAAACCTGCGCGTAACATTGATTAGGGTTTTGGATTTTGGCATCGTTCACGTTCCGCCTCTCAAAAAGAGGGTCAGGATCATCAACCGTGGAATCCGATCCATGGTTTCTCCCCTTCCAATTGCTGGCCACCCGTGTTGGAGTCTTTGGTCGGTGACTTCGGGTTCAACCCTCTCGGCCTACAAGCATGTCGAATAAATATAGTACACATTCGGTACCTTTAATATATGAAATGGCAATTGCTTGATTTGTATATATCTAAAACCACCGAAGAATTTATTGTAGGCCACAACAATACCCAATGGAACAACTCCTCCTCTTCTATATAACAGTTCGTATTTTCTTTGGCGCATGATAACGTACATAGATCCTTGCATCAGTTTCAGAAGCCTGTTTCAAATGTGTAACAAATCTATTCAACCGATCTTGCAAGTTCGTAGTGAGAGTACTGGATTGGGGCCTACTCCATTATTCCAAATTGTGTTTTGAATTGAACCTAATTTGGTTTGTCTCCAGATTTACCAAGGTCGAGACCAGTTAAGAGTATTTTCCGAATAGCTTTGCTATTGGTACTTTGTTGGTGCTTTCACTTTACTTCCTGAAGATCATTTCAACTCCAAAACACTGGTAACTTGCAAATAGTACTTTTGTGAGTTTACTATCTTTTTGAAATCAAGTTTAATTACATTGTAAACAGGTGCATTTTCGGTAGAATCCGACACCCTTGATTTGTTGTTTTCATAGCTGAGTTTGCATTGCAAAGTGAGGGTGGAGTTGTAAGAAACCTTTAATGTCTAAATATGTTTTTAAATGGCTTGAGTTGAGGAATTATTAGAGTTATTGTCATTGAACACTTTAATCCTCATTGACAAAACCACTTTGTAGTATGTTGTAGCATTCTTGCAGGTTACACAAGCTAAAGAAACACTCCTACAAACTCAAACTCATCTTCTTCATGATGAACTTGAGTGAAATAATCTTCGACAAGATTCTGAACCAATCATTGTTCATAACTATTTTCGAAGATGATGATGATGATTCAGATCAACAGCCAGTGCAAGAGCCACTAAGCAAGTTGTTACACAAGCCAAAGCAACACTGCTACAAACTCAAACTCATCTTCTTCATGATGCACTTGAGCGAAAGAATCTTCGACAAGATTATGAACCAGTTCTTGTTCATAACTATTTTCGAAGATGATGAAGATGACTTCAGATCAACAGAGCACAAGAGGCACTCAACAAGCCAGCTCCAAATTCAAGTACAAATCAACTTCCTCTTTCCAATTCAATTATCAGACCTTGGGAAGAAATAAAAAAAATAGCAAGAACAAAACCAATATTAGATATGAAAAGGATGTCACCTTTCATAATCTGGATTACACCAAACCGATCCAATTTCAAAGTGTTGGATTGCTACAAGAAAGTTCACATTCACCTGCTCGAGTTCAAGAGCAGATTCATAAATGCCAACATTGACACCGAGTTAGCCACATGGAAGATTAATGCTTTGATATTTATCCTTGTGAGCATTGGGAAAAACATAATCATCCTTCAAACAAATGTTCTAACAACAAGAAATCTGCAAGAGTTAAGAACGACTATGGGTAGATGGCTTCTTGGTAATGGTCATCAATAGTCAAGAAGATATGTCAGTCATAGAGACAAATTCACTCTTGAGTATTGACACATATTGGAGTTAAAGGATTTTCATCTTCCCACCTTGAACTTGACAAGGGGTAACAACGTCAACGATTGACAATGAAGCTTCAGGTTTCGAATTCTTATCAATCGAGCAACAACAGGTGATTGTAACAAACGAGCATGATTGGTTTGTAGTTTTCCTTAAACCTTATTAGAAGACTTACAACTTATGCTAGACAACGATTTGTGGTTTCCCTTAAACCTCCACTTGGTAGAAGACTTTCATCTTCTTCTACATCACAGTTTATGGTCATATTTAAACCAACATTGAGATCACTTCCAATTAGCAGAAGACATCAACTTTCAACTTCTATATAACTTAGGAAATGTTCCTGGAACCATTGAGCCTAGAGTAGGGTTTCAGAGTTTGTGTTCATCCTTAAACTACTAGATTAGTTTGTGGCCTTCCTTAAACCACCATCATCATTCAATTTGTGGTCATCCCAAAACCACTAGATTGAGAGAGCACATTCAACCATCAACAACTGTACACTTTCAGATTTCATCTGCCCTCTCACCTTGGAATCATATACACCCCTTCGGATTAAGGGGGGGAATGTTGGAAATGTAATCCATTAGGGTTACCAACGTGAAGGAATATGAACCTTCACAAGCTATGAACCGTCATTAGGAGTCCAAGGGACCTTGGAAGACGAATACAAAGGTCATATCATTGTTTATATATGTGTATCAGATATTTAATAAAATGCATCCACACTTGTCTTATTTCAGTAGTCCAACAAGCATGAATATCCTCAAAATCACCACAAACATCAATTTCTCTCACTTCAAATTCATTTTCCCGCCTACATTTGAAATCACGAGCTGAAGTGGTTGATTTAATTTCACTTGCATTGAACACAAACATGTGTGAATGGATCACTATGTGTGTGTGTGTCCTGGCCTTCTACCTTGGTATTCATCCACCCCAAGTGAATTTAAATGCCAAGTGTACAACACGTAAGAAACACTTGAAAAAATCTTTAAGGCGCTGGGAGGCATTCAAATTTACTTGAAAAAGTCTAAGTGTTCTTTTGGGTAGACCAAGTTCTCATTCTTGGTCCATTGGTTTGGTCAAGGATGCATTTGCGTGGACCCTGTGAAGATTAGGGATGTTGATACTAAGTGGGGGCTAAATCAGTATCAAGTACAATTTAAAAACTTTTTCAACTTATACTTCAACCAGATTATATATTCAATTATATCCAATGAGAAATGAACAATAATAGAAGAGTTACACCAATACACCATAATACACCATACACAATATATGAGAAATAATCAATGGTTATTGTTCAAGGGAAGTAATGACTTCCAAAGGTAGCTACAACTTCCAAATATAAAGGGAGGTATAAACCTCCAAAAGGAAGATACAATCCTCCAATATCAAGAGAGGGTTGAGCTCTCCATCCTTGCCCCTTGCTTTCACCAATGAATATATGAGAGATAATAAAACTTTACATTAAATTATCACCATCAACCAACCATCACATAGAACCTGATAATGCTTCCTGAGACTTCTTCAACTTCTGCAATTCTTCGCTTCTTGGAATACTCTGATCCTATAGATAATATTACTCAATGTATTATCTGAAACTCCTCCAAGTTTCACTCATTAAATCCTCCTAGAAAAGGAGTTATAGATAAAATGCTAGACCTTATTCAATTCCAGTTTATTCAAGAGAGCAAACTTGTACATCATGTCGCGCACTCAATTTTTAACATCATATTCTAAAATTTGTATAGAGGAAACTATAGCCTGTACGCTTTCTAATGCAATTGGTCTCACTTCATTTGGATTCTCTATGAAGACGTTATGACTGTTTTACCCAGAACACCTGTTTATGACTAGCTTCAGGACTAGTAAGAAACCCTATCTTCCACAGGGTGTATCTCCAAAATTATAGCGAATAAAGAGCTGAATTTTTTTCCAAAGGTACCTAGATATGTCTTCTCAACAACCTACAAATTTCACCATCTGAATCGTTCTAGAAACAAAGTTATAGTGAAAATGGTAAGATGACCTGTAAATAACATACCTTAGAACACATCACCAAAAGACTTCATCTTCCCTTGAAATTCAACCTTCTTTACTTCATATTTCCTCTGAAAT
>JASDQU010027652.1:29153-42997 GCA_032191745.1 Picea mariana | reverse complement strand
AAAAAAAAACATAAGTCACACATGCCATGATCCAATTAACCACATCTAATGAGAAACCTTTATGAATTAAGAGCATTCTCAAATAAAGCCAACAAACACAATTATAAGCCTTTGATATATCCAGCTTCAGCACCATTGCACTAAGCTTTCTGGTCTTTATAATGTGAATTCCTTCTTATACAACACTAACAACATTGTGGATTTGTCTCCTCTATAGGAAGCCAAATTATTTCGAGAGAATGACTTTCGATAGAAGTTTCTTTAGCCTCACCGCTAAGATTTTCTTGACAATCTTATATACACAATTACATAACGAAATTCGTCTGAAGTCTCCAAGGAAAGTAGAGTTAAAGTTTGGAAGAACCCTACTTGTTACTCTGACCTCCTCAACTACTCTTAGGAGATCTTTACCTAACATCTCGAAAAAGGAAATAAAAAACTCCATCGTTCATCTGTCGGGCCTTGGAATCCTCCCCTTTTGAAAGGCCGATAGACCTCTGACAACTCCTCTAAACTGATTTCTTCAATCAATTATTTATTATCCTCAGTCGAGGCCCGATACTAGACAGGCAGTGATCAGTTCGTCACGGACTGCAAACAACAAAATCGAGAGAGACGATTTCATATGATCTTCCTCACCTACCAAAGTACTCGACGCGGGGCTTCACAATAAAACACATTAAATACCAATTTTCTTTCAGGAATTCTTGGTAAAGCAGTAGTCTAAACGTTTTATTTTTGGAGTTTTTTTGGTAATTTTTTCGTTTGATTTTGTCCGAAATTTGGTGATGAATGGTTCGATTTGCAAATTTGAGTGGCTAAGTTTATATAATTCGAATGCTCCAAGGGTTTTTCATCACACTGAATCCATTTATACATTCAGAAATGCAATTTAAACAACAAAAAATAAAGATTTTGTCCAAATTTACATCACCCGATCTAGCCTCTGTGATCTCCTAAATTGGAAATAACTTCACTTCTGGTTCAAAACCACTTAAACTAACTGTTAAAGTCAAATATATATATATATATATATATATATATATATATATATATATATATATATAATTTCATAATAAAACAAAATCTTTGTGATTCTTTTTTTAAATAAATTTATATGTTGGAAGGTTTTTTAATTATTATTTTTTTTATATTTCAATTCAATGTTTAACTAACTTGTAATTTTAAATTAAATTATTATTTCAATTAATATTATAATATCAAATCATAGTTTTTCTAATAAATAATAATAAATAATAATGTAAGGGTAAATGCCTTAAATAAATAATATTATTTCATAAAACATTGAAAAGTGGATTGTAAAAAAAAATTTATTATCTAATAAATGAATGTCACATGTCTTCCATGGAATGCCATCTAGAATGATATCCACTATATTCCTCTTCTTCATTGAAAGTTCAATTTTGTCTTCCATGAAATGCCATCTAGAATGATATCCACTATATTCCTCCTCTTCATTGAAAGTTCAATTTTGGTGAATTTAAGCATCATCATCTCAAATATGCCAAGTCATGTGGTAGTGGATTGCCCCTTAAAAATGTGAATCTTTAGCCATTGATTGTCTCTTCAATCTAATCGCTCACATGTCTCCAACCCCAACACCTTGAGATGTACACAAATCATTTCTAATTGCCACATGTTATCCATCTCATGACCTCTTAGTCATTTTTCCACATGCTTTTATTTTCATTACAATATTGTCTTAAGGTGACAAAGGAGATCTTAACAAATTGTATGAATTGGAGCCCTATTTTTTTTTTCAACAAAGACTATTATATTTGTATTATAAAAATTCTACAACCTCACTATACAACATGTGAATTCATATAATGAAACTATCTAGCAGAAGTGTCTTAAGTGTGTTTGGCATTTTAAGCATACATAACTTTTTTTCAAAAAGTATTCATGAAATTTACTGCAAGCGTATACTCGCACAAAGACTCCTAATAACAAATAGATTTTAAAAAACATATAACATTATTGTACAAGGACAAGTTGTCCATAAGCTTCCTCCTATTGCGTTTCATTAGTTACAGAGTTTTGGTCCACATTCTCCATCTCGTGAACTGTTTCATCCTCTTTCTCCCCTATTCATCCAATGGGTAGCTTAGCCATTGAATGGGCCATGGTGTTAATGCTAGCCAATCTAGCAATTATTCGTTATAAAGCTACACATTCACCTTGAAGATCTGCAATTTGTTGTTTCTGATGATGAAGAGTCTCCATCAACAAAGTGACTTCATTATCCCGATTAGTTTCTTGAATATGCATTCTGTCTAAAATTGTTGTAAATTGTGGTTTTATTTCCAACAATATGAGCCTTATGTCTTTTCAACACTTGTTGGATTTTCAAGGTCTCTGGACATCGACCAACATGCTCGTGGTCCATTACAAACTCCCGACATAAACCCCAAGACAATCTCATTTTCTTCCAAGCCACACATAGACTATAAAATCTAATATCACTATCTTGCAACCCAACTGAGCCAAGAACAAAGTGATGACCACATACTGTTAACAATGAATGGCACCACCAAGGTTGAGGGACAATAACCTCCCTAGTCACCAATTTGACTAATTAGAAAATAACACCAACTCTAAAATACAACACAAGCATCTCCTAGGTTTGAGAGAAGTAAACTATAAAACCATAGAATGTACTATTGTAACCAAAACCACTATCACCGGAATCCCAAAAACCACCAATACCTGTTGATCCAAAGAATTCATACCAACCTAACACACTACCTATTTACAATCAAAAGCTAACCTTCAATTCCATCTAATCCAAACATAAGAGCCAACAGAAACCCATATATAGGAATCCAAGAAGTAGTGCCAAGAACAACTTTGAACCCCGACTCAATTGCATTAGCATTGTTGAAAACATCCGTTAGGGTTACCAACGTAAAATATGAAGGATAAATTCAATTACATTAGCATGTTTGGAAACGCAATCAGTTAGGGTTATCAACTTAAACATGAAAGATCAGATTCAATGTTAATAATTGCATTAACATTGTTGGAAACGTAATCAGTTAGGGTTACCAACTTGAAACGTGAAGGAACATGAAGCGTCATAGGCTATGAACCGTCAGTAGAAGTCCAAGGAACCTTGAAAGTTGAATCCAAAGATACATCATTGTATATACATGTGTATCATATATTTAATAAAATGCATCCACACTTATCTTATTTCAATAGTCCAACAGTGGTATCAGATCCCGTAGCTCTTAGGACCGGAATTTACCCTATGGTAATTGTCCATAGCTATTTTCTGTCTAGTATAGAAACGCCTGTGTCAATCTGTCCTGGGCGCATTTTTGTCAAATCTGTCCAGAAATGAAACATCTCCTTCTGCATCTGCATTCTCTCCATTCTCTTGTGGTGCAGTTTGTCCTCTACTCTCTGGTAAACCCTAATTTTCGCTACACACCTCTGCACTTCCTTAGACCTGTCGTATTGTCCAGCACGTCGAATCCATAGCTGCAACCGCTCAGACCACATGCAGTCTCTCCATCGGAGGTATCTGTATTTGCACTCGCTCCCGTCGACCTCTAGTGCTTTGCTCGTGCCGGAAAACCCTAATTTTTGTTGTTGTGAGCGTGGTAAACCCTAGAATCGTCATCATTCTTATCGTCTCCTCACCCGACTGTAATAATTTGGTAATCATCCGTTATATTCTCCGCCTCATTGAGTAACCGTTAGTTTACTGAATCGGTTGTGAACCGACTCCATTCAAGCTCGAATTGTTTGTAGAGTGAAGCCTGCGTTCGGGAACTTAGAATCCATGTTTGAATCTCAAGATTAAATTTTGAAAGGCCCAGGCGAGTGAGCTCTACGAAGTAAGCAGTGTCACTATCGCCCCTCTAGAAGTTCTTGCACACAATTTTTAATAGGCGTTGTGAGCTATTCCCGCCACTCACTCTAGTTTCGTGGACAATAAATAACGAATTCTTATTTATGCATTATCAGTTTGAGGAATTTTCCATCAATCATTGAGTTTTCTAAACGGACAATAGAGGTAAACCTGCGCGTAACATTGATTAGGGTTTTGGATTTTGGCATCGTTCACGTTCCGCCTCTCAAAAAGAGGGTCAGGATCATCAACCGTGGAATCCGATCCATGGTTTCTCCCCTTCCAATTGCTGGCCACCCGTGTTGGAGTCTTTGGTCGGTGACTTCGGGTTCAACCCTCTCGGCCTACAAGCATGTCGAATAAATATAGTACGCCTTCGGTACCTTTAATATATGAAATGGCAATTGCTTGATTTGTATATATCTAAAACCACCGAAGAATTTATTGTAGGCCACAACAATACCCAATGGAGCAACTCCTCCTCTTCTATATAACAGTTCGTATTTTCTTTGGCGCATGATAACGTACATAGATCGTTGCATCAGTCTCAGAAGCCTGTTTCAAATGTGTAACAAATCTATTCAACGGATCTAGCAAGTTCTTAGTGAGAGTACTGGATTGGGGCCTAGTCCATTATTCCAAATTGTGTTTTGAATTGAACCTAATTTGGTTTGTCTCCAGATTTACCAAGGTCGAGACCAGTTAAGAGTATTTTCCAAATAGCTTTGCTATTGGTACTTTGTTGGTGCTTTCACTTTATTTCAGGAAGATCATTTCAAAGTTTACTATCTTTTTGAAATCAAGTTTAATTACATTGTAAACAGGTGTATTTTCGGTAGAATCCAACACCCTTGATTTGTTGTCTTCATAGCTGAGTTTGCATTGCAAAGTGAGGGTGGAGTTGTAAGAAACCTTTAACGTCTAAATATGTCTTTAAATGGCTTGAGTTGAGGAATTATTAGAGTTATTGTCATTGAACACTTTAATCCTCTCTTGGAAAATACAATCACCATTGACAAAACCACTTTGTAGTATGTTGTAGCATTCTTGCAGGTTACACAAGCCAAATAAACACTCCTACAAACTCAAACTCATCTTCTTCATGATGCACTTGAGTGAAATAATCTTCGACAAGATTATGAACCAGTCCTTGTTTATAACTATTTTCGAAGATGATGAAGATGATGATGATGATGAAGATCAGCAACCAACACAAGAGCCACTAAGCAAGTTGTTACACAAGCCAAAGCAACACTGCTACAAACTCAAACTCATCTTCTTCATGATGCACTTGAGCGAAAGAATCTTCGACAAGATTATGAACCATTTCTTGTTCATAACTATTTTTGAAGATGATGAAGACGACGATGATGATTCAGATCAAAGAGCACAAGAGGCACTCAACAAGCCAGCTCCATATTCAAGTACAAATCAACTTCCTCTTTCCAATTCGATTATTAGACCTTGGGAAGAAATAAAAAAATAGCAAGAACAAAACCAATATCAGATATGAAAAGGATGTCACATTTCATAATCCGGATTACACCAAACCTATCCAACTTCAAAGTGTTGGATTGCTACAGGAAAGTTCACATTCACCTGCTCGAGTTCAAGAGCAGATTCATAAATGCCAGCATTGACATAGAGTTAGCCACATGGAAGATTAATGCTTCGATCTTTATCCTTGTGAGAATTGGGGAAAGCATAATCATCCTTCAAACACATGTTCTAAACCTGCAAGAGTTAAGAACCACTATGGGTGGATGGCTTCTTGGCAATGGTCATCAATAGTCATGAAGATATGTAATTCACTCTTGAGTATTGACACATATTGCAGTTAAAGGATTTTCATCTTCCCACCTCATACTTGACAAGGGGTAACAACATCAACCATTGATAGTCAAGCTTCAAGTTTCGAATTCTTATCAATCGAGCAACAATAAGTGATTGTAACAAACGAGCATGATTGGTTTGTAGTTTTCCTTAAACCTTATTAGAAGACTTACAACTTATGCTAGACAACGATTTGTGGTTTCCCTTAAACCTCCACTCGGTAGAAGACTTTCATCTTCTTCTACATCACAGTTTATCGTCATATTTAAACCAACATTGAGATCACTTCCAATTAGCAGAAGACATCAGCTTTCAACTTCTATATAACTTAGGAAATGTTCCTGGAACCATTGAGCCTAGAGTAGGGTTTCAGAGTTTGTGTTCATCCTTAAACTACTATATTAGTTTGTGGCCTTCCTTAAACCACCATCATCATTCAATTTGTGGTCATCCCAAAACTACTAGATTCAGAGAGCACATTCAACCATCAACAACTACACACTTTCAGATTTCAGCTGCCCTCTCACCTTGGAATCATATACACCCCTTCGGATTAAGAGGGGGAATGTTGGAAACGTAATCCATTAGGGTTACCAACTTGAAGGAATATGAACCTTCACAGGCTATAGCGTCATTAGGAGTCCAAGGGACCTTGGAAGACGAATCCAAAGGTCATATCATTGTTTATATATGTGTATAAGATATTTAATAAAATGCATCCACACTTGTCTTATTTCAGTAGTCCAACAAGCATGAATATCCTCAAAATCACCACAAACATCAATTTCTCTCACTTCACATTCATTTTCCTGCCTACATTTGAAATCACGAGTTGATGTGGTTGATTTAATTTCACTTGCATTGAACACAAACATGTGTGAATGGATCACTATGTGTGTGTATCCCGGCCTTCTACCTTGGTATTCATCCACCCCAAGTGAATTTAAGTGCCAAGTGTACAACATGTAAGAAACACTTGAAAATATCTTTAAGGCACTGGGAGGCATTCAAATTTACTTGAAGAAGTCTAAGTGTTCTTTTGGGTAGACCAAGTTCTCATTCTTGGGCCATTGGGTTGGTCAAGGATGCATTTGTGTGGACCCTGTGAAGATTAGGGATGTTGATACTAAGAGGGGGGGTGAATCAATATCAAGTACAATTTAAAAACTTTTTCAACTTATACTTCAACCAGATTATATATACAATTATATCCAATGAGAAATGAACAATAATAGAAGAGTTACACCAATACACCATAATACACCATACACAATATATGAGAAATAATCAATAGTTATTGTTAAAGGGAAGTAATGACTTCCAAAGGTAGCTACAACTTCCAAATATAAAGGGAGGTATAAACCTCCAAAAGGAAGATAGAATCCTCTAATATCAAGAGAGGGTTGAGCTCTCCATCCTTGCCCCTTCTTTCCACCAATGAATATATAAGATATAATAAAACTTTACATTAAATTATCACCATCAACCAACCATCACATAGAACCTAATAATGCTTCCTGAGACTTCTTCAACTTTTGCAATTCTTCGCTTCTTGGAATACTATGATCCTATAGATAATATTACTCAATGTATTCTCTGAAACTCCTCCAAGTTTCACTCATTAAATCCTCCCAGAAAAGGAGTTATAGATAAAATGGTAGACCTTATTCAATTCTGGTTTATTCAAGAGAGAAAACTTGTACATCATGCCACGCGCTCAATTTTTAACATCAGATTCTGAAATTTGTATAAATGAAACTACAACATGTATGCTTTCCAATGCAATTGGTCTCACTTCATTTGGATTCTCTATGAAGACGTTATGACTGTTTTACCTGGAACACCTGTTTATGACTAGCTTCAGGACTAGTAAAAAATCCTATCTTCCACAGGGTGTATGTCCAAAATTATAGCGAATGAAGAGCTGAAATTTTTTCCAAAGGTACCTAGATATGTCTTCTCAACAACCTACAAATTTCACCATATGAATCGTTCTAGAAACAAAGTTATAGTGAAAATGGTAAGATGACCTGTAAATAACATACCTTAGAACACATCACCAAAATACTTCATCTTCCCTTGAAATTCAGTCTTCTTTACTTCAGATTTCCTCTGAAATTCGACTTATATCTCCTTGTTCATTAAAAAACTTGTGCATGTTAAAAAATGAATGTATAATGAGATGTATTTATACCCTTTATGTCACTTCCTTTTAACATTAGGGCCGACCTGACACTTTCTTATTTTGTAATTATTTTCTTTAATTATCTTTAGGGTCGACCTGCACTTCCTTCTCCAATTCACTTTGTCATGTTCAAAAATTCATTTCTCCTCAACCATGAGGATCCACATGATGTTCCACCTACCACTAGAAACAACATGCTATATACTATCCATCCATGGGTGTTGTATCTGCATGTGGACTGTCCTTCATGTCCAAATACCTTCATCAATATTGGGGTCCAAAACCAATGACTAGGGCTGACATCAATGAAAACAACCAATATTCCAACAATCTCCCCCTTTTTCATTGATGGCAACACTCATGCTCCCCCTGTCATCATGATCCCAATTTCTTTGCCCCTTTGATATCAATGGTAAAGGGTGGGGTTGCTCCCCCTGGGTTCAATAGAATAAGGTGACCTTGTTCTTTGGGGCTGCTCCCCCTGAACATGTGACACTCAATAATACTTCATCCTTATTTTTGGTCTTTGGGACTTTTTCTTTCTTGGAATATTTTTGTGTGGCTTATGTCTTATCTCTCTTCTTCATGTCTAGGATGTATATGTTGTTCGGTCTTTTGTTGAAGTTGCAACCAATCTTCCTGAGTTATTTTCTCTAATTTTACATTTTCGGGAGTCAAATGTAAGAGTGTATCCTTGAACACATATTTTTTTGACACTGAGGAGATTATGCTTTAGATATTCAACCAATAAGACTTTTCCTACTTTTACATTTTCACTTCCAAGATTTACAGTTCCTTTTCCAAGTATTTTGGTAGATGAGTCATCTCCAAATGCAACATTTCCACCATTTTTCTTCAAGATGACAAATTTTTTTTGATCTTCGGTCATATGAGATGAGCACCCACTTTCTATGAACCATTCATCTTCTTCTTTGCATTCTTTAGCGACCAATGCTATTTGACAGTTTTCATTGTGTGGGATTTCTTTCCTTTTCCATGTTGTAATTGGTATAGGGACATTTGGCATAGGATTATCTTCCTTCATCTCTCTACAATCTCATGCTTTGTGACCAAGATTATTGCACTTGTAGCATACAATATTTTGATCCATTAATGGGTCAAATGGATTATAATTTCTGTTGACAAGTCTACGAACATTTCCATATCTACTATTTGCACCATTCATGTAGCTTGTGTAGTTATTCCTTTCATTGATTCTACAATTGATTTCCTTGTGTCTCCATCTGGGTTCATGATCTATTTTTCTGTAGTTTCCTTCATAATGATTGCTTTCATATCTGATGGGAGAGGATCTTCTTGATGTCTCATTCCTTCCGAATTCTAGTCTTCTATCTTGTTGTTCAACTTGTTCTAGAGTGTTGGTTTCATCATTTTCATATTCTTTCTCTTGTTTTGTTGTCTTCAAACTATCACTGTATCCTAGTCATGTCTTGTCATTTGGAGATCTTTGACTGCTAAGGATCTCATCTAATTTTTCAATGCTTTTTTCAAACTTATTCAACTTTTCCATTGTCAATAGTAGCTCCCCTTTTGTGTGATCCAATTCTTCTTTCAATTTCTCATAATCTTCTAATTGTTCCTTCAAGCTATCAATGGTCTTTTCAAGCTTGCAATTCTCTTCTTCACAACTACTCAATTCACCTTTTAGTATTGTGTTTGTGTTTCTAAGCTTGCTATATTCAGTTTCAACATGCTTCAACTTTTCAAGATTCTCATCTTCTTGTTCACTCTCTGCATTGTCTTTGTATACCCAAAAGGAATTAAGGTTGGTTTCTTCATCTGAATCTTCTTCATAAATTATTTCTTCTTCTTTAGAACTCTTGTGATCATCATCCTGGGTTTCTTGGGTTATGAAGAGGAATTCTCCTCCATCATTATCTTCTTCATCACTCTCATATGAAGAGATGTCATCCTCCTTGGAGTAGAAACTCTTTTTATTGTTGAGACTTCTCTTTTTATAGTAGCATTTTTCAACAATATGTCATATTCTACCATAGTTAAAGCATTTGAGTGGAGACTTACCTTTGTATCTTCCAGTTCCCTTCTGGACCCTTCTTACGAAATTTGCTATTTCTTCATCAAGGTCATTATTCTTGTATTTTGTCTTATTTATGGCTTTAAAGGTTGCTTCATTGTTTGGCTAGTCACTTTCTGTACATGTTCTCATTTCATATGTTAAAAGAGACCCATGTAATTCATCCATTGTCATTTTGGTCAAGTCCCTAGTTTATTTAATGGCGGAGACCTTAACATCATACTTCAAGAGAAGTGATCTCAACACTTTTTGTACAACCAAGGATTTATTGAGCTCTTCGCCTAATCTTCTAATAGCATTAACAACTTCATCAACTCTAAGAAAATAGGTTGCAATATCTTCCTTTTCATCCATCTTCAAATTTTCAAATTCTGCTCTAAGTCGTTGAATCTTGACCTGCTTAACTTTTGGATCACCTTCATAGATACCTTTGAGTTTGTCCCATACCTCTTTAGCAGTGCTGCAGCCCATCACTTTTCTAGAAATGGTTGGTTTGAATGATCCTAGAATAACATGTTCGGATTTTAAATTACAACTCATAAGCTTCTTCTCATTTGGATCGGTTGGAGCATTATTTGGGATTACATAGCCATTTACAACTGAGTACCAAATATCTACTTCCAAAGTTGTTAGGTAAGTTTTCACTCTATCACTCCAGCATGCATAATTGCTTCCATCAAATATTTGAATCCGATTTGAAATATGCTCATGGTCATCCATCTTTGCTTAGGATTTTCCTTCTAGTGGTTAAACTGTTCTGAAGGCAACATGCTCTGATACCAATTGTTGATATTGAGAGGGGGGTGAATCAGTATCAAGTACAATTAAAAAAAAAAATCAACTTGTACTTCAACCAGATTATATATTCAATTATATCCAATGAGAAATGAACACTAGTAGAAGAGTTACACCAATACACTACAATACACCGTGCACAATATATGAGAAATAATCAATGGTTATTGTTCAAGGGAAGTAATGACTTCCAAAGGTAGCTACAACTTCCAAATATAAAGGGAGGGATAAACCTACAAAAGGAAGATACAATCCTCCAATATCAAGAGAGGGTTGACCTCTCCATCTTTGCTCCTTCCTTCCACCCAAGAATATATGAGAGATAATAAAAATTTACATTAAATTATCACCATCAACCAACCATCACATAGAACCTAATAATGCTTCCTGAGACTTCTTCAACTTCTGCAATTCTTCACTTCTTGGAATACTCTAATCTTGTAGATAATATTACTCAATGTATTCTCTGAAACCCTCCAAGTTTCACTCCTTGAATCCTCCCATAAAAAGAGTTATAGATAAAATGGTAGACCTTATTCAATTTTGGTTTATTTAGGAGAGAGAAGTTGTACAACATGCCCCACACTCAATTTTTAACATCAAATTCTGAAATTTGTACACGGAAAACTACAGCTCGTACTCTTTCCAATTCAATTGGTTTCACTTCATTTGGATTCTCTATGAAGATGTTATGCTTGTTTTACCCAGAACACATGTTTATGACTAGCTTCAGGACTAATCAAAAACCCTATCTTCCACATAGTGTATCTCCAAAATTATAGCGAATAAAGAGCTGAAATGTTTATGACAGGTACCTAGATTTGTCTTCTCAACAACCTACAAATTTCACCATCTGAATCTTTCTAGAAACAAAGTTATAGATAAAATGGTAAGATGACCTGTAAATAACATACCTTAGAACACATCACCAAAAGACTTCATCCTCCCTTGAAATCTAGCCTTCTTTACTTCAGATTTCCTCTGAAATTCGACTTATATATCCTTGTTCACTAACAAACTTGTGTGTGTTAAAAAATGAATGTATAATGAGATGTATTTATACCCTTTATGTCACTTCTTTTTAACATTAGGGCCGACCTGACACTTTCTTATTTTGTAATTCTTTTCTTTAATTATCATCAGGACCGACCTGTACTTCCTTCTTAAATTCACTTTGTCATCTTCAAAAATTCATTTCTCCTCAACCATGAGGATCCACATGACACTCCACCTACCACTGGAAACAACATGATGCATACTATCCATCCATGGGTGTTGTATCTTTATGTGCATTGTCCTTCATGTACAAATACCTTCATCAATATTGGGGTCCAAAACCAATGACTAGGGTTGACATCAATGACAACAACCAATCTTCCAACAAGGGACATTGAAGATTGCGAGGATCCAAACATGGTTGATGAGGTAATAAGTTTCCTTGGGTTAGGAAATTATTACAAGAGATTTGTGGAAGGTTGTTCATGGATTTCAATGCCACTCAACAATTTGTTGAAGAGGAATAGACCTTGGAAGTGGTATACGAAGTGACAAGTAGTGCTTCCAGTGAACTAAAACATAAATGGATACTTTAGGCTATGCCATTGGAGGATCTTTGATGCAAGACGATAATCCTTAGATTTTGAGAGTAGGAAATTGTAGGACCATGAATAGACATATCCTATTCATGAGAAGAAGATGATTGTTGTTGTGAATTTCTTGCAAGTTTTAAGGCATTACTTGCTAAGCAATAAGTTTGTTGTGAACATAGACAATGTGGAAATAAGTTAATTTTCCACTCAACTAAAGTTGTCACTTAAGCATGCATAGTGGCAGGACTTCTTGGAAAATTTTGACATGACCATAGAATATTGATCAAAGATGCTAAATGTTGTCATAGATGCCTTGAGTAAAAATACATAGTTTGTAGCCTTAGAGGTAGACAACAATCCAATGGAGTGGCCTATGGAAATTCAAGGGCAGTGTTGAAGGGGATGGATTTTCAATTCTCAACAGAAGGGATTAAACCCAAGGAAGAGGCCCAATTAAACTCTTCCCCGTTTCAAATGGAATAATCCTTTGGGTTATGGTCCAACAACCATTCAATGGTATTTATAAATTAGTTTGAACTATCTTTCCATTAATTTTATGTTTTTATGATTTACATAATTAATTTAAGAAGTAAAACTAATCTAGAGAGTTTGAAGAAGTATATTACTAAAGGATAACCCTAAGGAATAGTAAATGAAAGTGATCAACAACTTTTAATTCTCTAAGAACTAATTCTACTAAGAAGTCTTACTTCAAGATAACCTTCAGGAAACATATACACTATTCTAATGTAGAAAGAGGAAACCTCTGCTCCCAAAAGATAACTCTTGGTAACCGTGGATGGAAATAACCTTGTAACTTTGTACTTCTAAGAAATCATTCTATAGAAAAATGTTGCAATAGGAATACTCCCTAGAATCACATCTGGCCATATGATCCATTATTAACATAGTTACCAACTTAACGAAAACTCTACATAATTCTAGTTTTTTGGGGGTCAAGTTTTTTACCCTGCTTTTAAAAATGGTGCCACTGGTAGCACCCCCCTCCCTTTTTAGATGTTTTTTCGATATTTTAAATTTTTCGATCCACAATGTTTCCACATTATTTTTTAAAATGCTTGTTTTTCATGTATTTTCACTTTTTTTCTAATTTTTTATTTTAGTTTTTATTCAACTATGTTTTTAGTCATTTTTCCATGCTCCTTTCAATCTTATAAATATTTTTTTCCATTTACTTTTTTGAAATTATGATTTTTCATGTAATTGTGTCTCATTAATTGATTTATTGTTCCATACTTTTAAAATGTAGTAAAAAACATAATTTTTAACACATTGTTCATGGTTACTTCAATACATAGAAAATAATTGTACTAAAATAACACCATTTTTGAATATTTAGAAAACAAATATAATTAAAATTACTTTTGATAAATTAAAAACTTAAAAAACTAAGAAACAAAAAACAATTAAATTAATAATAAAAAAAAAAATCAAAAGCGAAAGCAAATTTATATAAAAAATAAAATAAAGAAAAACTTAAAATAC
>JASDQU010027652.1:15976-29053 GCA_032191745.1 Picea mariana | reverse complement strand
CGAAATTGGTTTTCTTCATGGTGATGGAAGTTTCACTTCTAGCATCAAAGCTTAGGACTTCATGCTTGACCCATGGCATAGATACAATGGGGTTCAAGATGCATTGTCTCCTCTTTCCTATCTCTTGTCCATCATATCCCATTTGCCTTATAATTTTAGAGCCAATACCCTTGGTATGCTTCTCGAATTCACCAACCTTCTCTCGAGATATGTCTATGGAAGGTGAGCTTACCAAGGTGGTATTATTTGTGGTAATAACATCTGTAATGGAAATGGTAGTTTTTCTTGCTTCTTTATGCTCTTGGAAAACTACTTGAAGCCTTTCCAAGGCCTTCTCCTTCTTTTCCAACTCTTTTTTCAGCTGCATCATCATCTACATGAACCTATCCTCTTGCTAGTTGTCCATTTGAATGAATTTCTCACCAAGGTACACAAGGTGCACTTTGTGCTTGTCCCAATTTGTTCTGATTGCTTCTTCTTGTTGACCAATATATTATCGTGTTCATTCATAAAGGGGTTTTTTAAATTGTTTAAAATAAAATCAATATATTGTAGGCATTGGAGGGGTATGTAGGGTCTCAAGGGGTTTATAGGTATTAAGGGGTATAAAAAAGGGTATCTAGTAAAAATAGGGGTTTCTTTTATTAAAAAGATGTATTTTTTGGGGGGGTGGGGGTGGGTTCAAAAAACATATTTTTTGGGAGATTTTTATCAATATCTAGTGAAATTAGGGGTATTCTTTAATATCCCATGAATGAAAATGCTATTTTACAATTTCACTGAGTGAATATCCCATTCCTTCTTTAAATTTCTTCTTGCGCAATGACAAAATTTGGGCAAAGGTCTCCATGTTATTCTCCATCTCTACCATCCTCTAGCTAAACATCTTAACCTGTGCCTTCAAGATCTCATTCTCTTCTCAAATCTCGACATTGATGTCCCTTAAGTCTTCCAACTTATCTCTACTTTCTTTTCCCATGTCGCGGTCTATATTAATCTTCTGCACCTGGCCCATCATACCCCCTTATTGGGGATTCAACTACTGCTTCAACGAGCGCTTCACTGAGTTGTGATGGTTAAGGATAAACGGGTTTTGCTTCACTTGGGACTGGAGCTTGCTTATACTACTATCTTTCAGGTTAGACTTATAGCTATTATGAATACTCTATTTTAGGTTATCCGGATTTATGGCTGGCTTAAGAAGCAGACTGTATTCTTGATTGTCGAGTTGCATCCGCTCTCCTTCCTTTGTCATTTTCCCTTTATTTTATCCCGCAGCTCATGGCAGCTACAGAATGATCCCCCATTGCTGCGGGAAGTCTTTCTCTTCTGGATTATGATATCAACACCACTAGCCTTCTTTCTGGAATAAAGGAACTCACATTCTTGCTAGCCTTCCTTACTTACCTAACTAATCTCACTTAGAGCTAGCCTGCTAGCCTTACTATTCAAAATTTTGGAAGTTGTGTTTTTGTCAAGGATATAACGGACCTGATACCATTCGATCCGTAATCGAGGGGATCATAGCCCATTCGCTTCATCAACATGGATTATTTTGTGGAATCACTATTCTTTTCTATATCAGGCTCTATCTTTGGCTTGCACAAAGTTTTCTATCTTCTGGAGGCTACCAAGCCTCAATCCTTTGTCTTGTACACAAACCTCTCTTCTTGCAGTAGATGAAAAGGTCCTCTCTTGATATGTTTGTTCAATATCTAGGTGTAATGCCAAACTCATTGTGCACACGCAACACATTGAACATAACCCTCTATTGTGTAATAAGATTTCATGGATGGTAGATGCAAGACTTTGTCGATGCATTCATGCTCTTATTACAACAATGCCAATTCTGTGGCACATTTACACACCCAAGGAAAATAGCAATGGGAAAGCTTCTAAGACACTAATTTGTGTGCATCTAGAAGTGGGTGGTTTACAATGTCTTTATTTTAATTAATTGTCCACAATTCACCAAAGTATGGAGCTTTTCCAAGTGAATGATACAAACAATAATACTCAGACGATCAAAACACTATAGGTAAACTTTGACTGGATTTAAGCAGTGACCACCAGGTAATGTTGAAGGAGGTGAATCAATGCTAATAATCATTGACTTTGGTACCCTGATGTCACATCACCTTTCATGGAAACCCATAAAAAAAATAAGGTACCCAACGTCCTCACAACCAAGTCTATGAATTGTAAATCATTGATTGGTTAATCGACCATCGTTTTTTTCATGGACAGGAACGAGCAAGTGGTTGTTTTGTAGGTAGGAACAAGCTATGGAATATTCGACCAACGTTACCATATCATTCAAATACAATTCACATTTTTCAAGGGACTTACTCATGTAGATTCTAATGCCCCAATCAATTGTAATGATGCTTGGAAATGGAGAACATCCCCAACAATTATGTGGAATGAAGAGGAATTACACCAAATTCTCAAGGTGGATTAGGGTTAAGTTTTAGAACAACAACCAACAAGTGAAATTTATCATGGTTTATCCATGAGCTAGGGTTTGGGTCATGTGCAGTTTAGATAACAGTTAAAGATTAGATGGAGCACATGACTATTGGTGTAAATCCGTGGGTATGCTAGATGGTGAAAGGAATTCATGGGCAAAAAAAAAAGGGGAGTGTGGTCACTCCTTGAGTTGGGGTTAGCACTCTTTTTTTGGAAAATGAAAACTATTGAGTGGGGCTTCTCCTCAAGTCATAGATCACACACAATGTTTGGACTACAAATGCAAGTCTTGTGCAGCCAAAAAAAGAGTTGTGGGATGCCCAACACTCATAGAATGACTCAACATAGTTAGATACACCCAGACATAAGAGAAAAAGACCCAACAAACAATTTAATCACCCAACAAACAATTATATGCCCATAGTGAGGTGTGTTTGACCCAAAAACGATTAAAATGCCCAGGAAAAAAATTACACACCTAGCAAGAGAGGAAAACAATGTGTGCACTTCAATGGAACAAATGTACAACCAAGTTCGCCTCTTAGAGAAAGAGAATGACTCCCAAGAGAGATAAAATTGGTTTAACAAGTTTCTCCAATAGCTACATAAGGGTGACCATGGATCTCCTTCACTCAATGCATTGAACGATGGGGATTAACTAGTTGTTGAGAAAGGGTGAGTACCATTAAGCCATTTTTCCTTTGAAGAAAACCCCTCACGTACTAAAATAAAAGATTATGAAGTGATTAACTTCTCCTCCAATCACATTAGATACATATAATCCATTACAATTAACCAACAATATTTGTAAAACTCAATGACGAATTAACCACAATGCATAGAGGGGAAATACATTACACATTATTTTTTTTCATGGAGCCCAATTGAGAAACTAGTCGAATGATTCTCAATCTTCTTCTTTTTGAAAGTATGCAAGTTTTACAATGCTCTCCATCTCTGCGACCCAAAATCCATTTGAGTATGAGAGAGAGTGAAGAAATAGGGAGAGATAGGGGGGTAAGGGAAGGCCAACAACCATGACCTTTAACTTCCTATTCCTTAACCTTCTCTCTTATTCGTCTTTATCATTTAATTAATTTTTTTAAACATTCCCCTCACATCCTCATTTGTCTTATTCAACTTTACATGTGCATTGTTTTACATAACTTACATGACCTTGATTATTTTTCATGTTGTCTTGCAGGTTCAAAGTCTTATCCACTCTCGGTTCAGATCCATTTCGGATTAGTGAGTGCCTCCATGGTTTTCATAATTCAACTACATGAGTCACAAGGTTGTAGTGGAATAACGATGGTGGTAGATTGGTTTTCCATGTAAGTGACCTTCACTCTGATGAAGGTGACTTAATTACCTGAGAAAGTCACAAAGCTTTTCTTCAAGTATATTAAGTATTGGGGTCTTTCATTGAACATTGTGTTAGATATAGATGCAAAGTTCACAAGTTGATTTTGGATGGAGTGTTCAAACTTATTGGGATGGAGTTATTGATGAGTACATGTTACTATCCACAAACTGATGGGAAGATAGAGTGCATCATTAGCCTATTGGACAACTACCTTATGAATTTTGTGCAAGCTAGACCAATTAAATTGGTTAGAGTTGTTGGATTTGGAATGATGTAGTTACAACTTGTAGAAGAGTTTGGCTACAGGGCATTGCCCGTTTGAGTTGGTCATTGGGTAGAAACTCTTAGCACCTCACATGGTGTTGAGAGGGTTTATGGGAACAACCTTTCAGCACTTGATTTTTTTTAAGGATAAAAAGACACTGTGAGTAGGACACACATTCAGTTGACGAAGATGGTTGAGCACACAAAGTTTTGGGAAAATAGGGGGAGAAGAGAGTTGAAGTTTTGAGTTGGAGAGAAAGGCCTACTCATGTTGAACAAGGATGAATTAAAGCCTCTAATGGACATGTATAGGTCGTTGTTGACGAGGTTTTGAGGGCCATTCGATGTGATTGGAAAAATAGGCAAAGTGGCTTACAAGTTGAAAATTCTGCCCCACTTGGATGCCCATCACTTGGTCTTCCACGTAATTCAACTTCGACCTTGCAGGATTGATGCAAATTATCCTAACATAGTTGGGCCATATAGGGCCCCTACTATGATTTTGGATAGATTAGATGGTGAAGTGGAGAATGATTGGATTTGGTGAGACCAAATGACATGGGTACTTTGTTTGCTGGAAGGACAAGTTAGGACTTGAGGATAATTGGGAGAGGAAAGAATTGTTGTGGAGACAACATTGGAGTGAGGTGTGTTTTGTGGCTTGGATGTGGTGGTAAAGGAGAATTGGGTTTGAATGGTATTAATTATGGGCAAGGTGGTTGGGCATGTAGATATTGAGTTGGTTAGGAAATCTTGGGCACTATGACGTGTGTGCCTTGCCTTGTGGAAGGAGATAGCAAAGATTGGATTTGCAGTTCCATAAGTTGATGTGGAGTGGAAATTCATTCCTTAGATCAAGGAAATGACTAAGTCTTCCTCCATTATATAAAGTGGGGAACTTGGAGTGCTAAGGCATCATCATATGGAAGGAGTTGGAAGAACTTGTCCAAGTTAGAAAATTTTGGCTTGTAGGGGATGTGAAGGAACAATTCTGTGATGGAAGAAGTGCAAGTTCAAGGTTGGGCATTGTGTTTGAATTGAGTTTTTTGGATGTTCTAAACTAATTAAGAACGAGACTTGCAGGATGCAAGCTCATAGGTTATTTAGGAGTAATCTATGTTGTGAAGTGTGGAAAAGAAGGCTGGTGTAACCTTGGGTTTAATTGTACTTTTGTAAGAATGTGGAAATTAGCCAAGTCTATACTTGTAAGAACTCTTGTTGTAACACCTTCTAATAATGTCCCAATGTATTGCTCGGGCATCACCTATACATGTGTCTTGTGGTTTACTTGTTGGGATGTTGCAATATTCTAAGTTAAAAGGAATGTTATAAGTTTATTGGCTAAGTGTTGGCTTACATAACTTGGGATACTTAAGGACTCAATGACTGTGCATTGCCTCCTTTGTTAGATTTGGTTGTAAAAACTCTCACATAATCAAGGTAGATTGGGTCGGTCCTATTAAGAAGGAGTAGCTTGATTGCACGATACCAAGGATGACCAAGTCAGTATGTGAGTTGCAAGGAAAAGCTCCATGTCTAAAGGATGTCGAAATGAAAGTTTTTTGACATTAAACTTTATGGCCATGATTGGATGGACTTCTTGACCCATCCAATAATGGTATTCTAGAGAATCCAAGAGAGAAAATGCAAACATAATCACTTAGGTGTGGTGTTCAATATTTTTGGGGTTTGTATCAAGGAGCAAAGGTTTTGGCTGCCACATGGATATCAATGGCGTTGTCTAATTGTTATGCTTTTTTTTTCTCTTCGTCGAAATCCGACAAAATCTGCACGAAATCACAACTTTATGTTATTTAAATTGAATTTTTTAATGCAAAAATGGATTCAGTGTGCTGAAAAACCACTGAAGCACTCAGATTGCATAGATTTAACCACTAAAATATGTAGATCCAATAATATCTCGCCGGATTTCGAGCAAATATCCCTGTAAAATATGGCTGAAAAAAAACAAAAACATAGCACATTTAGACTACTACGATATCAATAGCTTAGCATGACATAGTGGTAAAGTCAAAGTTGAAGATTACATAGTTTGATTTGTACTCAGAAATATGAAGTGATGATATGAGACATACATTCATCTAGGGAAACACATCCTATTCACTTTCTCTCTTGTGTAACATTTACTTTCAAACCTAACCACCAACAAGAATCTTAATGATTATAGTAACTACTTAGTAACTTGGACCCTTGTGTGGACCGTTATGCTCTAACAATGTCGTAAAGGATAATAAGAGGACAAGAAGAGTAGTGTGGGAACAAGATCAATAATTCATCATTTTACAACCTTTACGAGAGTATGCCATGTAAGAAGTTACGACACTTGTGGTTATAGGGGATCCCTATATTTTCCCAAAATGTGGTGTTTGAATTGAAAATAGAATTTATTTGTTTATTAGGAAGTTGACACGTACATCCACCAACCCACCAAGTACCAAAGAGATGTTGAAATTTACTAGGGAAGGAAATTGATGTCCCACCACATCCCAATCATATGTCATGAATATGGAAGAACGATTTTCTTATGAGTGGGATGGTCCAGCTTGGACGTCCCGTGGGACAATTTTTATTCCCCCACAAATGACTCACACCTTCAACCCCTCCCCATGAGATTTGAACCAATGACCTGATGGGGACTAAACCCCACACAAACCAAATGATCTACACCTCATGGGTATTCCTAACTTATATGTGTATGTAAAATACTTTGTGATATAGAAGAAGGAGAATTTGAAACTTCAAATATTATAGTTTTAGGTATTAAATACAAAATAGATTGTTTAAATTTCAAGGGTGTATTTTATTACTCCATTGGAATGTCCAAAATGTCTCATGTTAAAAAACTAGACAAAGTAAAATGTATATAATGTACGGGTAAAAAAAATTCCAATGCAAAATTCAAATAAAAGAAAAACAATTTATAAGTAATTTTTTATAACTTGTTTTCCTAATTTGATTAACTTTTAGAAATCAAAATCTCTTATTAAATTAAACATTACTTCTCTCATATCCATGAATAATTCGATGATAAACTCATAAACATTGCTTCTCTCATATCCATAAATTATTAGATCATAAACTCTTCCAATTTAATATCATTGTGTATCTATGAATTTTTTAACTTAAAATTAATAAATAAATTATTAATAATAATAAAAAAAAAAATAAATAAACATCAAATTTCAACATTTTCATACATCTTTCTTTCATGGGACAAGATGAATATTAATGTATAACATTATTTACCTCAATATTTATGTAATTATCGTGTTAAGTTTATTCTCTTGTTTGGGAGTTTGTGGTTTTGGTGGATATACACAACCTTTCACAACAATATAACTTGTGACTTAGTAGGGGTTGAAGTATCTTGAGGTACATCAGAGTGGACCTCTATCCTAGGGTTGTCTACCTTTTTAGCCTTATTACAATGGGCTAATATGTCACTCGTGAAAAATGAACACAGACGAAAAGGACAACAAACATATTACTGAACCACCGGAACTATGATGTTTCACCTAACATTAACAAAATTATAAATGAAATATAATACTTTTATTTTCCAATATTTAAATAAATCATAAATGGATGTGACATGGAATAATTATGATACATATTTGTGTTATTATAAATGATATATAATACTTTTATTTTCCAATATAAATCATAAATGAATGTTACATGGCATAATTATGATACACATATTGGTAATGTGAATGAAACTTTTTTTTCTTCCCCTTTTTTTTTTCTAAGGTGGAAAAACTTATGATATTTGAGTTGTCATTTGGCAATGAGGAGAACTATCGTTGGCTAATATCCATGAATGTGGGTTGACTCATCATCGTTATTCAAGGAAAACTACGCTCCCTGAAATGACCTATTGGTGGTTCATAAGGGGGCAATCTTTCACTCCTACCAAATGCTTTTAGGTATTGGGTCATTAACATGTTTCCTTACATCTGAGAAAGATGGTCTCTTAGCCACAATTAGAAGAAATTTTAGATCTTACTCCATAACCAAAAGTCAATTTCAACTTAAATAATATCCTCAGGAAAGTCAATATCCCTTGTGGTTATCATTGTGGCTACCTCTAGTGGGGTCAAGTACTTTATAACAATAGCTAGCCTTAGTACCATACATGAAACCAAATACTAACCATAGTTGTAGCTTAACCTCTTATAAATGAGAGAAACAAAACTTACTTTCAATACGGTCTATTTGTAATATAATTATTTTGATTATAGATTATTATTGTTATAAAAGTAGTTACTTATAAGAGGTAAAAAAAAATAGTGTAAAAAATGTTAAATATAATTAAATGACGAGATTATGATTACACATTACTTAGATTAATTATGATTTATTGAACTTATGAAATTAAATTAATTAATTTGATTTATCTTATTATTTTTATGATCAAATAATTTGAAAATAAAATTTGTAAGTTATTTTTTATTTTTATGGGTTAACAAATTATGGAGTTTGGTTTTAATAATGTTTAGAGAATTAGATTTAATCTCTTTGTAGTGTGGTCATTTCAAGATTTTTTTTTTCATTATCTACTTTATTCGCCTCACGAATTTTACAGTTATTTCACGTCAAGGTGTTTTATGTTTTGTCCAATGCCTCGTTCAATATGAAGCTCATGTAGATTTGTCCTTATCTTTGCAATATTTAGTTTCTTTTTTATCTCTAGCAATAATAAAAGATGGTTCAATTTACTAATTTGGGGTTAATTATTTCTTTATAGTAAATGAACTTTTTCCTATTCTTGGACTCTCTATATCTCCACATTTTTTTCTTTAAACTTAGGTATGATAATTCTTTTAACAATATTGATATCTTGAGGAGCACCATCTTCCATTATCCTCAAATGGTTTAACCGAGAAAATACACCTCTAGTACAATCTATTTTGAAAATTGAGTGGTCTGTAGTACTATTTAAAGTAGTGATAGGAAGCCCCTCATTCTTCATGTTAGTTGTCTTGTTGATCCATATTATTTTCAAAACGAAATGAAAGCAGAGATATTACAATGAAAAACAGACAAAAATTGCCAGAAACGGATAAATAAAACAACAAATGATTTCTATTAATGAAAGAAATGTATAGAGACTGTAAAAATACAGAGTGGAAGACTCACTAGAATGGTGACGACTTTATCTTTGAGAATATATGTGATGGCTACGCTCATTCACAACAAGATGATTACAATGAGGCTCTGAAGGCATTTTATGATAAACATGAATGCAAATACCCTAGACATCCAAAAACCTAACCCTAGGAGATGAAGCGCTAAAAGTCATGTGGGCCCCGTTGGGGTAAGTTAGTACATTAACTTCCCAGGGTCATAACTTTTGCATACGATCTTCGTTTTAGGCGTGTGATGGCCCCTTGGAAAGGTATTTTTGAGAACTATGCATTTTGTCATAAAACACCAACTCTGTCTACAGTTTGATTGTGGCAAGCCAAAAAAACACTGTTTAGAGTCCCAAAACAGCCCTGGAAGTACAAAATGATGAACTAACATGAAAACTTCCAAAATAAGTTGGTTGGAATAGGTGGGTAGTCACCAATATCCACCTAGATGTTGTGTAGGGATTCAGGACAACCCCATAAGTGCATAACCCACAATTACAAATAAATGTCTCCATTACAGAGAAACATACTGAACTAAAAACTGTTCAGATGAGCTATTTGGAATTTGGAACATGTGGGTGGCCAACAATATCCACCTGGATCAATCCTCCCTCGTTAGGAAGCAATGGTCTCCATTGCGTTGAGTGCTCGAGGAAGAGGGGAATGCGTTTTCTGAATCTGAATTTTGGTGAGTTGCATGCCTTGTTGGAGAAGTTGCGTTGCTTGGTCTGTGGAAGGCTGTCACAAACTTGTTGCTGGCGGGGTTGAATCTGTTCCATCAACTTGTTGTCTCTGGGATTGACAGGGCATTGTGTAGGCACCATCATAGGTGAAGAAACAATATATGTTTTCTCTTCTACAATTTGCTTCTGCTGGATAGAAGGTGTTGAGGCTGCAGTGGTTGTAGTGGCCTTCTATGCATCCTTTGAACAGATTGTGAAGAGGATGAATTTTTTCGTATGAGAGATTACCTTGCGACACTGTTTTGGTGGAACAATAGTCATAACTACTTATGGTATCTTGTAGAGATGACCACCCAGAGTAATAATGATAGTACGAGATCGAGACTCATAAACAACATGACATTTCCACATGTATGGTTGGCCCAAAACCAATTCACAAACATCAAGAGGCGAAACATCAAACACTACCTCATCCTTGAAGGGTTGGATTCCATGGGACAGGAGGCACTGCTGGATAACACATAGATCTTGTCCCCGATGAAACCTCCTCATGTTGTATGGTTGTGGGTGTGGTGTTGTCGGAAACCCCAACTATTTGACGACCTCAACTGAGATGAGTGTTACACATTGTTTTCATCACCACTATGACCATTAATGATGTAAACCTATCTACTGCCTTCAGAGGGTCAGTGGCCTGAATTCCTGAAGAAAGAAGGGAGAAGAACTTTACCTGAGAGAAGAAATTGGATTTTCGTTTGTGAAAACCCTATTAAGGAGGATTTCCACAGGTTGCTCTATACATAGGGTGCATAAATGCCTAATTTCTGTAGGTTGCTCTATACATAGGGTGCATAAATGCCTGATTTCCACAGGTTTCACTATAGCTAGGTCGCGGAGTTTTCGCAGGCTGCATTACAACTAGCGTGTGGCGACCTTCATACGTGGGAAAAACAAGCATTTTATTGATGCTTCTAGAAGGAGAAACTTCTATGGTGAGGTGGCCTCCGATTGGTTTGGATATGACTCGCTTTCATGATTTAGTGGGATCATCCTAACCTCCTCACCTTATCCTCTTCAACTTATAAAAGGAGAGGAGCTCTCATGGGGAAATTTAGCTTGTTTGAGTTGGATTGAGCTTGGGAAATTTCTGTTGGCTTTGAGTTTTGCTTTGTCAAGATAGATTGTGAGTAGCTATTAGATCCATGGTCTCAGAATCCTTGGAGAAAGAAGTGTGTGGGAAGAAAGGAATCGTTGGAAGGAACCTTACGACATCAAGGCATCTGATTGTAATCTCTCTTCCTATTATTAATATAATACAGTGGCATGCTTCTTTCCCATAGAATTATCTTTATTTTATTGCATAATTCCTTGATCATATGCATAGGTTGTCATTGAATATATTCTCTTTGCTTTCACTTTGGTTGGTTTGTGTCTCACTGCAGAATCAATATCACAAGAGCACCAGAGTGAAGTAGGGACAACGAAGACATAAGGAAGCGATATTCAAAGGTATGCCACTCATGCTTTCTTTGATGATAGATTCGATGATTAGAGCCTAGGGAAAGAGCCATGTTCTATCTCGTTTTGTTCTAGATCTAGGTGGATCTAGGGAGATTAGTTTATGTCCGCATTTACCGATTTATCCGACAACAAAATTGGCGACTCCACTAGGGAACAAATTGTTTTCCTAGTTTTTCTTGCTTTCTTGCTTTGATTTCTTGGTTTCTATTTTCTGAGTCATTGGGAGATCCAGCTTAACTCTTTGACTGCTTGACTTCACTGGAAAACCTTCTTAATTTTTATTTTTTTTCCATTTTTGTGTGATTTCCACACCCTGATTTGAGGGACAGTGCCACGACTTAGGATTTCCGCACCCTACCTGTTTATACCATCACGGAAATTCTGCACCCCACCCATAGTTGGCCTGTGGAGATCAAGGATTTCTGCACTATGCTAGTCTTCTACCTTGCGACAATTGTGAAAAATTTTGTTTTTTGATGGTTTTCCTTGCCCAGATCTGTGATATGATTCTGGGGTGATTTGTTGGATATGATTACAGTTTGCTTGAAAAAATTTGAATCTACTTTCATCCATCTTTGCCCCATTTTTGATTTGTATGTTTTTGAAAGATTTGATCTCTTCCTTTGAGTGTCTTTCTTTATAATTGTTTAGTGAAAGAACATTTCTTTTTTTCTGAATAATTCATGTTAAAAGAGAAACTTAGTTTGGGTTGTTTTTGTTTTGAAGTGATTTACTATTTATTTTATTTATCTTTAAAACAAAAAACTTTATTTCTTGCTTTATATTAGTTTGGGGACATCTTTGCATTTGAAGTAGTGAAATTGCATGATTTTTGGTCTTGAATTCTGAAAATTCCCCCCCCTCATGGCCGTGGGGGGCCATGAATCATGTATTGGTGTACAGTCTATTTTGCTCATTTCTTGAGAATATTGATATTGATGAGTTTAATTAAATTTTTTGACATTGTGCATATGGGAATGATAAATGTTTTCTCCTTCTCGTAGCATAGCTTTCAGCGAAATGAAAATATTGCATCTTCATCTCTTTGCATAACTTTCGAGTTGGTAAAAACACCATATTGTCCATGCCATTTTCCTCTTGAGTAACAACAACCATAAAATAAAGCGCTTAAATTGATTAGACATTTTTATATTTTCTGGTAGCAAATCTACATTAGATTAGTTGTAGGGCTTTGGAATAGGTGTGAAAGATAACTTTCCAAATGATCTGGATTATTTTCAGCATGAAATGAGAGTGGAGATATAATAAATAAATGCACAAAGATATCGCGTATATCCAATAATATAACAGAAATATATCAAAGATGAAACCATAAACACAAAGATACAGTAACACATGATTTCTATTAATGAAAGAAATGTACAGAGACTATAAAAATACAGAGTGAAAGACTCACTAGAATGGTGGTGACTTATCTCTGAGAAGAGATGTGACGACTACTCGCATTTGTAATAAGATGATTATAATGAGGCTCTGAAGGCCTTTTTACAATAAGTAGGAATTCCAAAAACCCTAGACATCCAAAAATCTAACCCTAGGAGATGAAGCGCCAAAAGTCATGTGGGCCTCGTTTAGGTAAATTAGTACATCAACTTCC
>JASDQU010027651.1:15546-25943 GCA_032191745.1 Picea mariana | reverse complement strand
TCTCCACTACTAGATCTCGATGGTTGTTATGAAAACAGTCATCAGCCATGGATAGGGTTGTATGACTTTATTCTTAAACCGATTCCTAGATCCCTGCAACTTTCCAAAAATACCCCAAGAAAACCTACTCTGATACCAATATGATATATAAACTATTGTGGATATTCCACTAGATAGTTCATCACAACAGTTCTAATAAATAATTCAAAATATTTACCATAAAAGTTAATTCCCTTTAGATATCGTATTCTTTAATTACTAGATTTCTGGTTAAGATGTATGAAATAAAAAAAATAAAAAAAATGGAGAAAATAAATAAATAATCACACACCATCCACAAATAAACATAATATATAACCTAGGAAACCTAATATGAGAGAAAACCTAGCTAGAAGGTGAGGATACTCTGCTCTCTTTTCTTCAAATGCAAGTACAAAGAAAGAGGCACTCTCTATGGAGTTTCCCTTGACAATGTGGCCTATATGGATACTACACAGTCTCTCCTCCTCTATTATGGTCTCTAAATACCACTCCTAGGTTCTCTTCTCAATTATGGAAAAAATATAATGCTAAATAATGGAACCCCTTATCATCCAAGCATCTTGGTATTTAACATCGCTTGATAGACATCTAAGGGTAGGGTTTTGACTTCCTCAACCCTCAATTGTGATATGGTTTTGGAACTTCTAGAATATTATCAAAAGTACATAGATGTATAGCCCCATATGCATGATTAATGGGGGATGATGTGGCATCCACTCGTACCATGGTGGTCAACACGACAAGTCAAGTTGCAGGAGGCATAATGTGTGAATATGAACTTTGATTGACATGATTTGTGCAATGTTGAAAAGGTATTAATGTGTATAATAGATTCAAGGGGTACACAATAAATATAGGAAAGTTCTAAGCCTATAAAAGGTAATTTGAGGCCTCATAGTGTCTCAAGAAGGGTTTCAAACCCCAATTTTCCAAACTGGGGCCTGCCATTAAAATGGCCCTGCATGATGATTCCTCCAAATTTTTTTCACTTTGAAATAATCAAAATGGATAAAAAATAATATAATAATCCAATATGGATGATACCTTATCATTTAGGTAGAATTTTGGTCCCCAAAAGCTTCACTGAATGAGGTGAGAAAATTTTCCCTCTACCTTCTTCCTGGAGTATCACCTTTATTTTCCTAGAAGTTGTCCTTTAAACCTAATCTGCCAAAGGTCATGTTTCCATTATGTTGTATTTATATACCACTTATGAAAATCTATGTCCTCTGCTAACTCTATCTAATCATCTAGTGCTAAGTATGGGGGTAGACTAATTATGTAGGAGTTATCTCCCACTTTATCCAATATCTTGAAAGGTCCATATTATCCTTTATCTTCTTACGAGGAATCTATAGTATTTACTTGTTTAGCTATAACTAAACTCTATCTCCCAATTTGAAAAAATTCTTAGTTCTATGTTGATCATGTCTAGCCTTGTATTTTTCCTGGGACCTCTTTAATGTCTCCTATACTTTTGAATGCGTTTTCCTAATCTTCCCAACATTTTTTTCTTCTCTCAATGCATCTCCTGTGAGGTCCTCCCTCACTCCTCCTTTCTTTCCATATACAAAATCCAAGGTGAAGGTGGAAAATATCCAAAGAAAGTTTCAAAAGGTGACTTAGGAGTAGAAGTGTGGACTTCTCTATTATAAGAGTGTTATATGTAGATCATATTTTCATCCTAGGTATTTGAATGCTTATGATTATAACCCCTCAAAAGATGCACCAAAGCCCTTTTGACTACTTATGTTTTCCCATTTTCTATGGATGGAATTTTGTATATCTCTTCAACTTAGTGTCCATATTCTCCCACAATGTAGTCCAAAATGTACTGAGAAAACTGGTATCCGTGTATGGGATGATGCTCGATTTCTGAAAGTGCACCCAGACCTATTCAAAGAACATGTTTTCTACTTCTTGTCCTTTGATGGTATTTTTACAAGGTATTAGAATACACATTTTGTTGAACCTATCAACTACCACAAATAGATAGTCATGTCCCTTCTTGGTTGTGTTAAACCTCCCACAAAATCCATGGAAATTATTTCCCAAGGTCAAGTGAGTATAGGTAAGGGATGGTATAGACCTTTATTCCTATTATCGAGCTTGCTGGTACAACAAAGTATACATCCTCTAATATATCTTGCTACATCTTCTTGCATTCTGGGCTAGTACACATACCTATGTAAGCTGGAAATTATCTTCCCAAGGCCAAAAAGTCCTTCAACCTTAGAAGTGTGAGCCTATTTTATTAGATATAGTTACTCACCTATAGGGACACAAATATTCTCGAGCTTCTAGAGTAACCCATTCTCGAAATGGTAGACATCCTTGACATCACCTTATTTTATATTAATTTGACTTGGTAGCTGCTGAAACACCTCCTTTAAGTCCTCGTATTCTATGTATGCCTCTTTCTATGCATCATGGGTAAAATGATCCATGTTCATCAGAGTTCCCAAGGCTTCAATATTGGATGTGGGTGGCCTTGAAAAAATTTCTTCCAACTCATTTGTGCTTCCATTCTTATACTTAATGACTCGATAAAGTTGATGTAAAATCCCCATCCACTTGTACTATTTGCTTTATTGTAGCTTACTTTAGGCTTGCAAACACTATAGTGACTAGTGATCTACGTTAATGATGGTCTCATTTCCAATCACATAGTGCTTCCACTTCTTGACAACTTGAACATGGGCATAGAGTTCCTTGTCATAGGTAGGGTAGTTGAGAACTTCCCCATGAAATATTTCATAAAGATAACATATATGCCTTCCTCCCTGCATCAAAAATACTCCCATGGAATATCCACTTGCATCTATATCCATGACGGAATAGGAAATTTTGGGGTTCAATGTAGTAAACAAAGCAAAAGGGACCAAGGAATTAGCACGTGGTGGGACCTAATGAAAAGCAGCGTAATGAAATTGTGAATTAGCATGCAAAGGAAGTTAGAATGTGGAAAAGATGAGTCCAATTATTATTCAGGTTATTACCCATTGTTTTGTATAAATAATGGATGTATGAGGTAGATAGAAGTGTCATGGATCAAAGATATCTTATATTTAATTTTTTCGAGTTTAGTTTCAGTTTTTAATAAGGTTTGGGTCACATTTCTATTTCTGAGAGTTGTGGAGCTTAGATGGAGTCAATTGTGAAAGGTACGGATTGTATCTGAGAGTCAGTTTGTAAGATATGGATATTGGTGCGATGTTGGTTAGCCTCACCATTATTAAAACTATGATTTAGTGTGTGTAGTGCCATATTTTTATGAAGAATAATAAATAAGCATAAGATCTTTGTGGATATATCCCCGGGGGGGTGAACCATGGTAAAATCATGTGTTGTGATGTGCTTGAATGATTTTTTGTTGTTTTTGTAATTATGAGTGAATGATGAATGGATAGAATAGTATTTTGTAACACATAGTACTGATAATGCAAAATGAAATAAATGTTAGATCTAGATGAATGGTACAATATCATGCATGTTAACGTAGAAGAAGAAGAAGTAAAATGAACATCCCCAATACCTTCCATGACTACAAACATATACATCCTATAGTCATCCATAATCCATATCGGGTGAGATTGTGTTGTGCACTCTAGCCACGGTGTAGCCTTCTAGTTTACCAGAAGAGCCGATGGTTTATATAGTTTTGTTGGATAACTAAGGTAGAACTCGGGTCAGCCTATACATCCAACAAATGGTTATGTTGTCAGATGGAACTCAGAAGAACAAACTGGAAGGGATATGATGAGAAGATAAGTGAAGAAAATGCAGTGGTAGAAAGGGATGTTCATGCCATGGAACCATACAAAGAAAGGGCTTGAAATATGGTTGGAGACAAAGAAACTCGAGTTCTTGCAGAAAGATAATAGAAGCTCCAGGTAAACACTGCGCCAATATCTGCAGAGGTATGTGTTTACTGATTTTCATGAGGTCGATTTATGTTATTTTCTAGAGTTATTACATGATTGGTTATTGATGTTGAAGGTTACTCATCTAACTAATAAGATAAGGGAAGTAGAGTGTACTGCTGAGAACATTGCATGATTGGAAAGGGTTAATAATAAATTCACACGTGTAGTGGATTTTTGGTGAGACAGTATTACTGTCAGGTTTATTACTTAATTTGTTGTTGATACAAGAAAGTCATATAATGTTATAGAGAAGGATTTCTTGAACGGACCAAGAGGGAGGTACATCAGGTCTCTTTCCATGTCAATCAAGATCTTATTGCATGGTGACCATGTGATGATCATGGAATTCGATAGCTAAATCACACTATGCACATGGGGAAGTTGGGGGAAGCACTAAGGAATATATGAGATATGGAGAAGGCTTTGGACGAAGGCTAGAAGAAGGAAGAAATGGACCCTATTATAATGGATGAGGAACATACCATGGAAATGACAAGAAAATCAAGAGTGACATGTAGTGGATGACCCTACTAGTATAAGATCAATATGAAAAAGAGGGAAGTAGTCAAGCGATAGGGCTTGGACAGTGATTAGGAAGAGSTAGAGAATCTCCATGTGATAGGCAGATTGAGGAAATMTTTCACACCACATATGAGAGGAAAACCAAAGGTCAAGGGTGTGGAATAGAATATGAATCTCCATTCCAGATATGAATTAGTGTGGAACCCACAACCCGATGTGTGACTAAAACATATGAAGAAGAAAAACTAGTTAACCAACAAGTGATTACTGGTAGAAGGATTTTTATAGGATGTGGGCCCAATAGAAGTTCAAGTAGAAGAATAAGTTCAAAAAATAGCAGTCAAGTATATACACCTCACGGAGGTGGTAGTACAACAAACTTCACAATGACATGACAATATCCAACTATTTAGTTACTAGATTTCCAAGGAGAAGGGCCATTTGACCTAGATAAGCATTTGTTTATTTGTGAGAATATTTGGGCAGCCCAACAAATTACAAATGAAGTTACAAAGGTTGCACAATTGGAAATCACCTTCAAAGACTGAGCATTGGATTGTTATATGGGTCTCGCATTAAATAATCCAATGGAAGAGCCTTCAATCGTTGCATTAGTGAAGAGGAAATTGATAAATGAATTTAAGAAACCAAGTTCAGAGGATCCGTTCATGAATGAGATGATATATATTAAGAAGAAACTAGGAGAATCAATCTAGGAGGCTGACTAGAAATTCAAATGATTAAAAGGAAAGATTAAGTTCCTTATTACTGATATGTAGCATAGAGATTTATTTSTTAACTCTTTATTTCCACATTTGAAGTATCTTTTGAGRMAAMAAAAATTCCARAGTCAGGCTGAGGCTCTACAAGAAGCYCTATAGTTAGAAGAAAATCAGTACAAGCATACAGATCCAGTTGTAGAAGAGCTGACAGTAGATTTGAGGAACCTTACATTTCAGTTGAATCAGAATAAAGGTTAGGAGAAAAGATAAGATGTCTCATGTACATTATGCAAGACAAAAGGTCACCATAAKAATGAGTGTCTATTATTTGCGCAATATATAGGATTAGGTATTCCAAATCCTTTATCTTAAGGAGGACCATGGTGTGAGATATGAAGAACACATGGACATGATCCCTATCATTGTCTCGTGATGCAGAAGTATCAAATAGTATCTAAGCCTACATTTTGTAACTTTTGTAAGTGAGTTGGACATGAAGACAAGGACTGCATAACCTTGGAGATAATGAAGGAGAGGACATCAGATGCAAATAGGGTGCAGACTGAATTAATGACAACACAACTTGCACAATAGACACAGTACAATATCATGCAATAGTTTCAAGCACAACCATAGTATAATAACACACAACAGTTTGGAGCACCACCACAGTATAACAATGTGCAACACTGTGTAGTTCCACCACAGTATAATAATGCATAACCAAAATATACTCAAGGAACATAGTATAATACACAGCATAGATATAATCAAGGGAATAGAGGAGGCTTCAGGGGAGGAGGCCATGGAGGAAGACGCTTTAGAGGAGGTATAGGCCATGTATTTTGTCACAACTATCAGAAACCTAGACACTATTCCAGATATTATCCATAACCACCTACCACATGTATGTCTTATCATCCAATAGAACATGAGACAAAAGATTGTATGACACTTCTGGAAAAGATACAGGACAAGAGAGACCAGAATAACCATAATGTACAATTGATTGTTGTAGAAAACAAGGAAGTGGATGGGAAGAAAATCAACATAGTTACTAGAGGTGGAGCTAAGACAAGAAATGATGGATCAAAGAATAACTAGGATATACACCAATGGGTAAGGAAGAATGAAGAACCTGAATAGAAGTTTGATGCGCGAAAAGAGAAAGAGACATTCAAAGAGGTTAGACAAGAGATTTTGAAGGAGTATTGTATCAACTTTAGGAAAAAATCTAGTAGAGGATATACCAGTGTATGACATGCCTCCATTATTTGATCATAACAACAAAGAGAAACMTTTAGAGAAAGTAAGTAACTTAAGAAATGTTTTGGGGTCATGTATAAAAATTTTGAATGATAAAAATTCTATACAAGTACTACAKAGTTTGTTAGAAAAGTGTAATTATAGGGAAGAAGGGGTAAAGACAATGAATCAAATAYGTAATAAGAGAAGAACAAGCGGGGAATCCAGGTTGAATGCAAACATTAGATATTTTAATATGAGGGATATTATATTAGACCTAGGGTCTGAAGTCAATGTTCTTCCAAAGACAACATGGGAAGTTATGGGGGAGCCTACATTAGGGTATTCTCCTATCCAATTGAAGTTAGAAAATCGACATAGAGTGGTGCTAATTGGAATATTGAAAGGGATACCAATAGATCTAGATGTTGTGTGCACCATGGAAGACTTTGAATTCATTGACATAGTAGATAATAATTCAAAATACCTAGCATTGTTGGGTCTAGATTGGGATTTTGATAATCAGGATATTATTTATTTGAATACTAGGAAGATGATATTTGAATCAGGGGAGTACATATTTATTGTGCCATTTTATCCATCATAAGGAGGAATATATCTAGAGCCTGTGACATAAAATTTTATTAAAGAAGATGTCAATCAATTGTACAGAACTACTGCCTGCGAAGAGGATTATATCAACCCAACTGCAGATGGAATGTTGAGTTGGAGGAGTTAATAGTTTTTTTGCTTCAAACTCTGACACAGAACTAGAGAACTGGAAGCAACGATTACATGAGTTATCGACCAGAAGATATACTAGGAGGATGTGCATGCTAAGATGGATTGCTTCAGAGGTAAGAAACCCTCCTACTTTTTATGGTTTGAATGACTTAGAAGAATTTTTTATGAAGTTTGAATTAGAAGTAGTAGAAAATCAAATATTTCCAGTATTAGAGATTTATTTGAAAGATACACCTGAACGATGATGGGGTACATAGGGAGAAGATAAACAACGTATATCAATGCAAGAGGTTACTTCACATAATATTCAGTGCAGAGCAAAAGAATAGAGTTTTGGACAAAGATGATGGATTTGGACAACCCAGAGAACATGTAGAAAGATGTATAATTCAATGGAGATTAATACCGCCATAAAAATGGCCACATCATTTTATTCACACATTAGAAGGCATTTGAAATAAATGGTACATAGAATAGGAACAATGCGGGGAAATTGGAAACTGGGAAGAGATACACCATAATTTTTTGATTACATTTGCATTTGAGCATGAGAGATCGGAAATAGATACAACATTGAAAGTGGTAAGAGACAAGATGTTTGAAGAAACAGAATTTGAAATAGTTCCAACATATCAAAATCAGAAGAAATAAACAGTCAGACAATTGGTACATTGTCATCATGTCATAGAAGAAGAAGATCCAGCACAAGAAAAACCATGCAATATCCAGATTATATAAGTTGAAGGACAGAGAGAGGTAGAAGGTCCAACGCTAGATTCAAAAGACTATGTTACACCATTGAATATCAAGAAGGTAAATATTGGAACTATAGAAACCCAAAAGATTGAAAGCATTGGATATTATTGGGACAATCACAGAGTAGAAATAATCACAAAGTTACTGTGTGAGTACAGTGACTTGTTTCCAATGACATTTTCAGAGATGAAGGGATTAGCAAGAGAAATTGGAGAGATGATTATCCCTTTGAAACTAGATGCTAGACCTATAAGACAGATACCTTACAGGTTGAATCCAATATACAAGGAGAAAGTTAAGGCATAAATTGACAAGATGTTGGAACTAGTGTCATAGAATCTGTGGAAGAATCAGAATGGATCATCCCTATTGTAGTACARGAAAATAAGCAAGGAATAATAAGGATTGGTGTAGATTTGAGAAAATAAATTATTCTTTMTTTTATGTTCCTTTTCCCATCCCATTTGCAGATCAAGTTTTGGAGAATGTAGGAGGTCAAGAAGCTTATTCATTTACAGATGGGTATTCAGGATATCATCATATCAAGAGTGCACCAGAGGATAGACACAAAACTACATTTTCTACATAATGGGGATCATTTCGATATACATTAATGTCATTTGGATTGAAGAATGCACTTGCAATATTTCAAGGGTAGTAGTGGATTCCTTTAAGGACTTTATTCATAAGTTTTTATAAGTTTAAGGAAAGTGTTTAGTTTAGTGAAGGATCRTGTGGAAGTATTACTATTGATGTTAGACATATGTAGACAATGTCGGATCTCATTGAATATTAAGAAATGCATTTTTAGCACACCTTTTGGTATTTTGTTAGGGAATGTGGTGTGTAAACAAGGTTTKTTGGTTGATCCTACTAAAATTGTTATCATAGTAAACTTACCACCAACTAAGTCAGTGCGTCAGTTGAAGAGTAAACTTGGTCATACAGGGTATTACAAGAATTTTATAAGGGGATATGTACAAATTACTAAGTCGATGGAGAAATTACTGAAGAAGGACACTAAATATCAGTGGAATGACAAGTGCCAACGTAGTTTGGATATTTTTAAGGAAAAGATGGTTACTGCTCCAATTTTTGTTTTTCCAGATTGGTCAAAAGAATTTCATGTGCATATGGATGCATTTGCAATAGTTCTAGGAGTAGTATTGACACAACCAAGAAAAGGTGATATAATTCACCCTATAGCATTTGCAAGCAGGAAGTTATCATATTCATAACAGAACTACAGTACTACATAAAGAGAAGGATTGGCCATGGTGTATGCATTGTATAAATTTAGACATTATTTGTTAGGACAACATTTAAATATGTTTACAAATCATTATTCTCTTATATATTTAGTCAATAAGACAGTGTTGGGGAGAACAATATGCAGATGGATACTTTTGTTCGAGGAGTTTGACTTTGAAGTTGTGGTGAAGCCTAGAATATTGAATACAGGGCCAGATCATCTGTGAAGAATAACCAATGAAGAGGAACCAAGCAATTTGGAGGATAACTTCCCAGTTGCATAATTTGTTTTAGTACATATAGTTGATGAGTATTTTGTTGAAATTATTGAGTTTTTGAGTGCAGGATTTTCACCAAAGGAACTTAACACTGTATAGAAGAAGAACTTGGTAGTTAGATCTACATACTACCAACTGATTGTTGTTCATTTATACAAACTTGGTCCAGAAAACATTTTGAGGAGATGTGTTATGGAGCATGAAAGGCCTATCATTTTAGTAGAAGCACATGAAGGCATAGTTGGAAGACACTATGCAAGGAAAGACACTACAAAGAAGGTATTGCATGCAATATTACGGTGGCCAACAGTTCACAAGGATTCAAAGGAGTACTGTTAGAAGTGTGATGTATGTCAAAGAGTTGGAAATCCATCAAGCAGGGATAAGATGTCATTGAGACCTCAAGTAACTTTGTAGTTATTTGATAAGTGGGAAGTAGAATTTGTAGGTCCAATTAATGCACCAACAAGAATATCAAGGGCTAAATATATTATTACAGTGACAAAATACTTAACCAGGTGGGATGAGGAAGCAACCGCAAAGGATTGCAGCACATAGACTACAACATGCTTCTTATGTAGTGACAAGATTTGGATGCCCAATAATTTTTATGAGTGATCAGGGGACTCACTTTATCAACAATACAATCCAGGAAATTATCGAATAATTTGAGATACATCATCAAAAGAGCACTCATATCTTCCTAGGACGAATGGGGACAGTAGAATAATTTAACAATATTTTGGAGAATGACTTGACAAAAATTTGTAATGTGAACAAAGATGACTGGGATTTGAAAATACCATCAATATTATGGGCCTATATAAATACATGCAAGAATCTAACAAGGCATACACCTTTCAGGTTAGTGTATGGACAGGAAGAAGTAGTTCCTTTGGATTATTTGATAC
>JASDQU010027650.1:0-25188 GCA_032191745.1 Picea mariana | reverse complement strand
GGTAAGGGAGGAGGCTAAGTGTGTGGGCCTAGGGGCTAATCTAGGGGGATTACATCTAAAGGGGATAATAATTTATAATTATTTCCTGAAGGCTAAGGTGGACATGTTGAGTGTTTTCGTAAGTTCCTGTAAAGGGAACATGTGCTAAGTGGAACTCATGCGGCTCCGGGAAGACAAGTGTCAACCTGGGCGCATGCAGTTATAGCTCGAAAAGCCAGCGTTGTTGGGTTCACTTCCCATTATGTCATCCTCCACCTGATTTCGTTGGGATTTGGGGCATCTGAACCCGTTTTGCCCCTGTGTCTACATCTGCATTGTGTTCCTAATCACGCACCCTGAAACCTATGGAAAAACCAATGGACAGATCCGTGTCTCCAGGGAAGTCTGAGTATCCCATATTTTTTTGAGTCGTGTGGAGTCGTAACGGTGGGTTGTTGTGGCCACGCATTTCATCCGTGATTCGTTCTGTGTCTCCTGAGGAACCCAACACCTGGGTAATTTCCTTTTTCATGTCATGTTTTAGCGTGGTTTGTTCCCACATGTGGTGCTATGCCCATCTATTGATATTGTTTTCATCCCTGTGTGAATGAGTGTTGAACCATTGTTGTTGTCCTCCTTGTGTTGGAACAGAGTTGAAGAAGCAGGTTGTCATGCCTGTGTGCAACACTCTCTCCAAGTGAGAGAGGTGGTTGTAGTTGAAGATACAGGTTGTTAGGCCTGTGAGAAACTCTCTCTAGGTGAGAGAGTTTGTTGGGAAGTGGTTTTCTCCTAGAGAGAGTCCAACACCAGCTATGGAGCTATGAGAATTCTTGATCCGACTTGTTGTCGAGACCCAAAGAGGGAGGTGAAGCACCGATGGACTATTCTTGTGAAGGTGTATACTCCCGGGTGGAACAGGCATGTGGGGAATAAGATTATGTGAGTAGTGGGCGTAAGAAGGCTCCTAGAGAGAATCCTTCTGGTTGTTTTGCGTAGTTTTCCTGTAACCTCATCCTAGTCTAGGATTCTCTTGCCCTAGGTGGAGCTTGGTCCCAGCTCATGGGTGACCCACTACTGAGCGTGATGAGCAGCATGGTCTAAGGCTGGGAGGTTCATGGAAGGTCTGCACATAGTTGGTGGAGTTACTATAGTTTCAAAGATAAGTATCATTATGTGTTTAATTTCAATTAAAATGCATGTCTGTGATTTTTGTAATATTATCATGTATTATGTTGCAATGATATTATTGTTACTTTTATTTAAGTTTGTATGATGGCAGTAACTCTATGTTAAATGCATTAATTTGATTTAATATGCATGTTATATATATGTATGTATGTATGTATGTATGTATGTATGTATGTATGTGAATGTTCCACGTAGTATCATTGCCCGACAGTGGGGTTGATGGTCGGGGACGTTAAAAAATGGTATCAGAGCATGGTTACAACACTGAGCCTGGATGGTCCATATTAGTGGAAGTTGAAGCAAGAGTTTCGAAAGGAGTTGTTGTCGAAATGGACAAAATTCTAGTTCAGAGCCAAGGTTTCAAACACTGATCCTAGATGGGTTGGATAAGTGGTCATTGGACCCAAGGTTTCAAGAGGAAATTGTGTCTGGAGGACCAGTTTTGAGCCTCAGAACCTTCCTGAGTGCCAAGAAGTTACCTTGGTTGTGTTACGAAGCTCGGGAGGAGTAGCGGTGTCGTAAAACCACGACAGAAGTGGTGTTGGGCCGCAGAGTAATGTGGATCTTAGGATCTGTTCAGAAGAAGGAAAATCCTTCACACCCATCAGATATGGTAATGTTGTGAAGCAGTTAGCCATGAATTCCTTTGGAAATCCACAGAGTAACAGAGTTTGTTCTGTGTCATAGGATTTGTTCGGAAGGAAGGGAAATCCCTTACGACCATCAGATCTGGGGAAGGTGCAGAGGAGTTAAACTAGATTCCCTTTGGAGTTCGCGACTTCAGTGAAGTTTGATGTCAGAAACAAGAGAAGGGTTGAAGCCCAGAGCTCTGAAGTGTATCTACACCATATATCTGGAGAGGATAGATCGACTGTTGGATCAAGCCAATGTTAAAAGGTCAAACACAGTAGTGAAGGGAGAAAGTTCTCGAAGACCTGAAGTAGTGATTCATGATGACGTCACTTGGATGGACGTGGAGACATGCGATGTGTGCCACATGTCAATGGGTTTCGAACCCGTGGAAGGTTGAAATTCCATTTGGAATGTGACGTGTGTCACCAATCTAAATGGGCCATGTATCGGCCACTAGTATTATGCCATGTGGCTTGCCATATGAACAGGGCGATTAGGGTCGAGGTTACATAACGTAGTTAAAGGTCAGAGGACCCACACTGGCATTGATCATGATACATCAAGATCAACAGTCAGGAGGCATTACGGGGACCCAAGTTGCATGATAGTTAATTCTCCAAGGCGATCTCGCAATCCGAATTGCAGTTTCACAAAGGGGTTACATGTCGACGTCAGAATAATTATGGGATGAAAGGCAGGTTACTTCAAACCACCGTTGCATGCCCCCGCAATTGGAAAATGTTAAGTGATGTGACGTAATGATGTCACCAAAGGTTATTGGGAATGTTCGGAGATTAACGGTTTGGGATGTGCAAATTGAAATCATCTGAAGTCTCGGAACTCAGACGCCTAAACTTCCATAGTAAGTGTCAGTCGTCGGATGCTCAATAGCCTTGGATAGTTGATCTGCCCTACTTCGCGAGTTCGGTAATCCGGAACTCCAAGAGATTGTTGTGTGGTGCTTTGAAAACTTCTGAAGTCGAAGGCCTGAGTAAGCACCTAGTGATCTAGCGCTTGGTCATGGCCCATGATCACATGGATTGGGGACTGAGAGAAAGGGGCTAGTGTCCGAAAATGATTACAGAGAAGAGAAGAGCTCGGAAAGAAAATGAAATCTGAACGATTTCTTAAATCATATTGGTTAGAATGCGTAAACTGGTGAAGTAGTGAATAAGTTTCAATTTTTTCTCTTCTTTGAGTTTTAGAGTGCAAGCAGTGCACATTGTCCACAAGGAGTGCATTGACATAGGTAAGATAACCTCAGAGAAGCTCAAGAGAGATACCGTTGAACCTTCATCACCAAAAGTAAAAGAAGTGCACAAGAATAACTCTGTGTTGAGTTCAGAGAGAGATAGAGTCACTGAGAAGTCTATAGGGCTCTGCTAGGTGGGCATCGAGCGACTGCAAGTGTGCACAGAGAGAACTCTTTGTCGAGTTCAGGGAGAAGAGTATCATAGGAAGATACTCAAAGAGCTGTTGAACACTCTGTAGAAAACGCTCAACAATGTGTGCTTTGAGAAGAAGGTTACCAGGAGGGCACAGAGTTTTCCTTTGAAAGGAAACAGAAGGGCCGAGACCCTTAGGAGACTGAGTTAAATCAAAAATCTTAGAAGATATAACGCAAGGAGTGCGTGGGAGACAGACTCATTCTTACTCCCAAAGCTCAGAAGAGATAACACTTACAAGAGCGAAGATGAGATCCAAGAGGCAGACTCGTAGGAGAAAGTTCAAAGGCCAAAACCTTTGAATATCCACAAACTCTTATAAGTCATAAGAGATCATAAGCTTAGGAGAGAGGGAAATAATGGTCATTGGGTCATAGCGTAGAAGATCCTTCATTATGGAAGAAAGGAAAAGTTTGATATTTGAGAATTCTAAAGTCCAAAATTCTGAAACAACTCCAGCCATCGATCTGGGAGAGGGAGATATAAATTGTTGGAGGTAGATCTCGGTCATCCATTTAGAAGCACTGTCAAGATCATGAGTTCAATGGTCACCTCGCATTGCAGGGATAGAAGGTGCTCGAGCTTTACAAAGTTGAGGGCAGGCCATAATCCAAACCACGGGTTTGGAGAAAGGATGCATGGAGTCTCAAGGTGAATTTGAAAAGTAGTTTGGTCTCAAACCACCTTTGAGCGTGCCCGCAATTGCATGTTTGCGTGAGGTCATCGCCCAAGGTCACCTCTAAGGAGGAGCCAAGGAAAAAGGGGAGAGTGGACTTGCTAAAGTCCCAAAGTCCCGAAGTGATTTTGGATCATCCATCATCAAGGAGGACAGGCGGCGTAAGATCCACAACTTCGGAAGTTTGTGGACAAGGAGGAGGAGAAACAACCGAAGTAAATATTGGTCGTTGATCTGAAAGTGGACGTGTGGTGCCAGATCTGGAACTCCAGGTATGAAGCACTCTGGAGGAAAGAAAAGGGAAAAAGCGTCAAAGTCCGAAAGGAGATCTCTATCGTTGATCGAGGAGGAGGTCGAAGGACCGTTGATCTGTTCTTGGTCAGAAAGAGTTGAAGTCCCGAAGAGAACCAGGGTCGTTGATTTGGAGAGAACACGTGGCAGAAGATCTATCACTCTGGGAAAATTCACTCCGGAGATTTGTGTGTGTGGAGACGTGAGAACTCCCGAAGGCCAGAGAGTTGGAGTTCATCAAAACTGTCCGATTGTTGAGGACAAGTTTCAATATATCTTCCACTCCAGAAGATTTCCATACGGTAAAAGAAGATAGTTGAGATTTGAAACTCCCGAGGGATGGAGAGTTGGAATCAACCGTAGTTGTTGATTTGGAAGGGAGCTACATGTCGACAGATCATGTAGATCTGGGATCATGTATGAAAGGTTGATATATAGCATCCGTTGATCTAGGATCATCGCCATGGGATTGGAGATCGACGGACAAGATGGATTGCGGGGCCATAACTTGCTCAGATGTTAAAAATTTGAGAGCGGGCCACAATTTATACCATGGTTTTAGAAAAAGGATACGTGGCAGCTGGATGTGAATTGCAGGGCAAAAAGCATCTTGGTCTAAAACCACTCTTGCCCGCGCCCACAATCACACACTTACGTGAGGTCATAGCCCACGGTCTTATGAAGGAAAGGGATAATGAAAAAGGGGCTAGCACCTGAAACTTGGAGTTTTGGAAGCACGTAGGAATAGCCCACGGGTTTGTCAGAACCTGCGCCTAAAGGACAAAAGGGGGCATGTGTATAATTTTTTGGGGTTCAATCATGAGCCTGAAGAGTCAATTCGACTGAGAAGAGTTGAAGATTCTTTGACCGAGAGGTCAGCAGACCCCGCTGAGGAAGGGGCACTGCGTCGAAAGTGATCAGGGTAGAAATAGTCATGCACAGTGATCACAATGAGAGCACAAGAAGATTCAAGAATCCGGGAAGAATTGTATAACTCTAGGATCAACAAGGAAAATTTGCACATGGGAAAGAAGTTGTTGCAATTTTTGTGGCAACTAGTATGATTATGGTTGGTTGGGTCAGCCAGAGGAAAGAATGCTTGCGTGTTTGCAAGTGTTTTTGGTGATGTTGTTGCATAAGGAGGGAAGAAACAAAGAGCTGAAGTGATGGTTATAAGTTTTATAAAAGAAGCATGAAAGCTTCTACTGCTATCATACTTTCAGGTTGTGTAAAATTTATTAATGGCAGTCATGCAGGTATGAATTTTATTACTCTTTTTGCATAATTGTTGAAAGGAAATTTAGGCAAGAATTTCCTCAGCCATAGTCATTTTATAAAATCACATGATTATATTATTGAATGCATACCACTGGATGTGGTAAACGCTGGAGGCCTGTATTAATTCAAATCTTTTTAGCTTCTAAATGCACACACTGACATAGTAGAATGTCATGTTCATTTGGTTATGGGGTAACAACCAAAGATTTAAAGATAAGAACTAGTTATAGGAATGAATGATAATAAGCTAGTCATGTATGAGACCAGAACATGGTTGGATATGGAAAGGTTATGAGCCACACAAGTACTAAAATCTTCCTACCTTTAAATAAAATTGGGACTGCAACCTTTTTGCTAACACTAATGAACACCACAGAATTATATTCTTGGTGTAGTGTTCGGGTCGAAAAGGAAGGCATCCAATTAATTGGGAAGACAATAGGAAGTGTGTGGAGAATGTGTCAACACATTGTCCAGAATTCCAACTCATGGATGGTGAGATACATGACTGAGATAAAGAGCATTATGTAATTCAATGCAAGGTGCATTGAATAAGTATGCATTGAGAATTGCACTCATGCATATTAAGTGATAGAATTGTATACTGAATGAAATGGTTGAATATGTTTTGTAAATACATGCATATATATTATTGCATGGAAATAATTATACTAATGGCTGAAATGTTGCTAACTCATGAAGTTGAGAACATTTCAGGAACTGTTAAACATTGCAATAGGATATTTTCAAGCCAGGTAGTCACAGGAATAGAGACTACAGAAATTTTATGTTCAGAAAATTGAAATAATAAACTTCTTGTTATTAATTATGAACATGCATATGCATAGAATGATGAATCATTCTATTTGGTCAAGTTGTTTGGTAATTGTGATTGAATTGCTAGGTGCGGGCAATTCTAAGATCATTGCATAAGGTGTCGTACATGTTGAATTGTGATGTACATAAAATACTGACAATTTGTTGGTTGTATACAAGAGGAAGCATTATAGGAAAAATGGTATGCAGTTTTGTGCTTGTGGAAAACCACAAGGATGGCTGCATTCATAATATGACAACAACCAAGATGAATGAAATGGAATTTCCTGTTTTGGGGAAAAAGTTGAATTTCTTTTTGAACTAAGTTGGAGTTCATAAATGAATTATTTTATGTTTTCTCATGATAGATGATGTTGATTAAAGTTAGAATGTTGATTATAAAGAGTAGCTCGAGAAGATGTTGATTGGAAATATTTGAGGGCAGTTGGAACTCTGGAAGCCACATTGCTTTGAGACTTCCTGAGCTGACTTGTTGCTGAAGCCCAAGGAAAGGGAGGTGTAGCAGTCGATGGACTATGTGACAGTGAAGGTGTACACTCCTGGGGTGGGACAGGCATGTGGGGAATGAGAGACCATTGGTTGGAGTGTTGCTGAGGTTTGAATGGTTGGAGTGATGTTAAGGTTTGGTACCTTGGTCTAGACCATGTTGATGTGGAAGGTCTTCTCAATCAAAAGATAAGTACAATTCTCTATTTATTGTATGTTGTGTATGTTGTATACAGGTTATAATGTTATTAGAATTTCATGTATATACATATATATACATTGCATATATGCTTGCATTGCCTGCATCTATGACTATACATAATGTGTTTCATATTTCATTTCTTAAGAAATATATACTTGATGCTAATCATGTTATTGATTGGAATGTGATTCGGGTGGAGCAAGAAGGCATCTTGCAAGTGCATCTGGTGCACATATTTGACTAGGAAAGGCAAGCATCTCCGTAATCGAGCCATAGGGATTGTAAAGGTCCAATGGACCTGGTACGGTCTTGAGGATGCGACATGGGAGCATGAAGATGCTATGCGGGAAGAATACCCGCATCTTTTCGAACATTTTGGAAATCTTGTTGATGTTGTGTGAAATTTGCACTGAGGATAGTGCAAAAATAAGGGGAGGGGATTGTAATATCCCCAAGGACAAGCCCCAGTTGTGTTTATAAACTGTAAACATGTTTTGTAGGCTAGTGAGACGAGTTATAATAAGCTAGGAGGATTATTTGGTGATTTGGTCAGAAAGCCTAGGTGTTAAAGGCCAGGAGCTTGATTTTTTATATGTAATTATGCAGATCATTAATAAAATATAAACATCGTTGCGTGCAGACCGACCACGAAGAAAGAGTGATGGGGGACTAAGCTTCCACAAGGTTGGGTAAGGGAGGAGGCTAAGTGTGTGGGCTTAGGGGCTAAGCTAGGGGGCTTACCTCTAAAGGGGATACTAATTTATTATTATTTCTTGAAGGCTAAGGTGGACATGTTGAGTTTTTTCCTAAGTTCCTGTAAAGGGAACATGTGCTAAGTTGAACTTATGCGGCTTCAGGAAGACAAGTGTCAACCTGGGCACATGCAATTATAGCTGGGAAAGCCAACGTTGTTGGGTTCTCTTCCCATTCTGTCATCCTCCACCTGATTTCGTTGGGATCAGGGGCGTCTGAACTCGTTTTGCCTCTGCGTCTACATCTGCATTGTGTTCTTAGTCACACACCCTAAAACCCATGGGAAAATCGACGGACTGATCCATGTATCTAGGGAATTATGAGTATCCCATATTTGTCTAAGTCATGTGGTGTCATAATGGTGGGTTGTTGTGACCACGCAGTTCATCCGTGAGTCGTTCTGTGTCTCCTGAGGAACCCGACACCTGGGTAATCGCCTTAGTCATGTCGTGTTTTAGCGTGGGTTATTGCCGCCTGCAGTGCCATGCCCATCTGTTGATGTTGTTGTCATCCCTGTGTGAATGAGTGTTGAACCGTTGTTGTTGTCCTCCTTGTGTTGGAACAGAGTTGAAGAAGCAGGTTGTCAGGCCTTTGTGCAACACTCTCTCCAGGTGAGAGAGGTGGTTGTGGTTGAAGAGACAGGTTTTCAGGCATGTGAGCAACTCTGTCCAGGTGAGAGAGTTTGTTGGGAAGTGGTTTTCTCCCATAGAGAGTCCATCACCAGCTACGGAGCTCTGAGAATTCCTGATCCGGCATGTTGTCGAGACTCATAGAGGGAGGTGAAGCACCGATGGACTATACGTGTGAAGGTGTATACTCTCGGGTGGAACATGCATGTGGGGAATGAGAGTCTGTAAGTAGTGGGCATAAGAAGGCTCCTGGAGAGAATCCTTCCGGTTTCTCTGTGTAGTTTTCCTGTAACCTCAGCCTAGTCTAGGATTCTCTTGCCCTGGGTGGAGCTTGGTCCCAGCTTGAGGGTGACCCACTGCTGAGCATGATGAGCAGTGTGGTCTAAGGATGGGAGGTTCGTAGAAGGTCTGCACGTAGTTGTTGGAGTTACTACAGTTTCAAAAATAAGTATCATTATGTGTTTCATTTCAATTAAAATGCATGTTTGTGATGCTTGTAATATTATCATGTATTATGTTACAATGATATTATTGTTAATTCTATTTAAGTTTGTATGATCGCAGTAACTCTATGTTAAATGCATTATTTTCATTTAACATGCATGTTGTGTGTGTGTGTGTGTGTGTGTGTGAATGTTCTGCGTAGAAGCGTTTCCCGACAGTGGGGTTGATGGCCAGGGATGTTACACTCCAAATTTTTTGGACTAAGTCAATATAATCATGTTCCTTTAGCCATTGTGTATTCATTTTAAAACGATACACCTTATAGATAGGAAGAATTTCAAGTTGTAAGAAAACAAGAGCATGATCCGAGATAAATGGAAATTCAACCCACGACCTGTAGATGCCCTTTGCTAATAACAATTCTTCAGCCACAAGACAATGATCTAGTCTCCTTGCCACCACATCATGACCAATTCTACCATTCCGCCAAGTTGGAACCGTTTTTGTTGGTTTTATGTCTATCAACTTTTTGGACATAAATAAATCTCTGTAAAATTCATCTGACGGACCACAACTATTTGATCCACCACAAATCTCATCCAAGGATAATACAATGTTCAAATCTCCAGCTATAATAAAGTTCTTCAAAGACAGAATACCATTTTCCTTCTGACTGCCAGAAGAGTTTTTGGTCTGAGCATGGACCATAAATATTCAGAAGATCTAAATCCCGCTTATCTTTGAAACTCTTTCCTGTTAACAGAATACCAACAATGGTAAGAAATGGAACTAGATAAAAAAAAATAGGATCCCAAGAGACCAATAAGCCCCCCGAAGTACCCAAAGAGTTAACAACACAAGAAACTCAGGATGGGCATAATGCATGCATGAAATCTCTTGATTTCTGAGCAGATACCAAGGTTTCTTGAAGAAAAACTATTTCTGGATGGGAATTATCCAAAAGTTGTCTAAGTGAGGCCGCTTTGAGGGGGGGGCGATCCCTCTAATGTTTAAGGAGAGCAATAGCATCATTTATCCCGTGCCAGGGCTTTCAATTCTCTAAGAGGCCCACATTCAGTGGAGGAAGGAGTTGATTCAACAGTCTTGGTAGCTAATACTGCCAGTTTTTTATGCGTACTTCGGGTCTTTATAGGTGAGTGTTCAATACCTAGTCCTCTTGACCATGCATATTCTTTCCCACTCCCTTCATTATGTAACTCGAAAGAGTTAGCCTCCAAACCCTTAGCATAACAAATGACAGCCTTCCCCGAATAAATAGGCAGCTTAATGGAAGTATGATTCTCCCGAATAAATGGGATTAAAGAGTCTAAGACCGCATTGAAGGTAGGATCATCCTCCTTATTTTCTCTGTAACCTGGCTGCATAGAATTATCTAACAATTTTGATGAAGAGTGGACTGGATTAGTTAATGACAAACTAGAGCTACAAATCTATAGGGACTGAGACTCGAGTGCTAAAGAACGAGGAATAACAGGTAGGCCAGGAAAGTCGAGTCGTAAAACCCCATAATCAATAGCTGGGGAGAGAGTGGTACATTGAGTCGAGGCTAAAACCTCCAGGGGAAGTTTCTTGGAAACAATACCACCTTAAAAATGTCCAGTGTTAGCAGTAGTGGATAAATGTAGCCATTTTTACTTCTCCAGAGCGTCCCTTTCCCAAAGAGACAATGAAGAAAATAACATAGGACAATTTTTTTGTAACTTATCTGTTAAAGACATAGAAGACTCCAATTTAGCATCTGGCTCTGAGTCAAAAATAAAATGCTCACAACCTAATGAATCCACTTCGGGTTGGTCTCTTTGAAGGAGAGTATCCTCTGACGTTTCTTCTTGCACCTTACCAGAACATTCACGACGTAGGTGACCTGTACCTCTACACCGGCTGCAGTGAAACGAAATCCCTAGATAGTCCATATTTTGTGTAATATGTCTTCCACACCATTCAATATCCAATACTTTTGGTAGCCCACCATGAATATCCATTTCCACTAACACCCTTCCAATTTTTCTTGTAGAGATTTCCATAGATGTTAAATCCAGGGAGCTGAACTTCCCCAACGAATCCCCAATCGCCCATAAGTCATCTGCATTCCACAAATGAATCAGAAGAACCGGTAGAAGTACCCACCGGTGATGGAATTTGAAATGTTTCGTCAATGGGTCAAAAGCCACTCTCCATTGCTTAAGAATTAAGTTGCTTCCCCCATTTACCCAGGAATTTTCAAGTAACTGTAAAGCATCTTGTGGAGTCTTACAAAGGAATCCCATCCACCCTTTCATTAGGTAGAGTATGTCCGGTGAATATCCCAAAAAGGGAGCCCATTGTTCTTTAATCCGGGATGAAATATTAATAGTACTCAGATATGAGTAAGAAAATCTGCCTACTACTCCGCACAGTGAAAATCTACATGCTTCCTCTAAGCCCATATATGAGCCTAACACCAAGTTCCTGACCTTTCTATTAGTTTTCCACACTTTCCTCTAGATTCCCGTTGAGTGAGGATTTTTGTGGGAAAACATTACCCTCTCCAACGGGTAAGCAACTTTATCGTTCAAACACGAGGCTTGTGCAGTCGTTTGAAAGTTCTCTATCTGAGAGGAGAAATGGGTGGCTGAGGGAGGTGTAGAGTGTTTTGATAATACTGAATCCTGAGTTCCAGAAGCAACTTGATCATATGTCAGATTTGTTGTCGTAAAGCCTGGATTTTCCATCAGATCATCATATACAAGGACTGATGGCCCCAGTACACCACCAAGTGCATCGACCCTTGAGAAGTGGCCCTTGTGCTACCACCCCAACTAGTCCTCTACATCCATTAAACCCACAACAGTTTTTTCTAGGTCGTTAATTGTTGAGTATGACATGTGGCCTCCACTAAGCTTAAGAAAGTAAATAGGAACAGTTTCCTAGATAGGAAAATAATTGCACAAGTCAGTCCTAGAAAAAAGTGAGAAAACCTACCAAGGCATAAATAACTCTTGTAATAAATAATCAAAAAATGGGGGCAAACAAAAAAACGTTGATAAATACAAGTGATGTAAATATCAGGTTTATTGTCTTTGAGGATAGCATTCTAACGGAGTCCACTCCAATAGCTAAAGACAATAGAGAAAACCTAATAAACTATCAAAACCTTAAGAGAAAAATTGGTTTAGTTGGTAGCGCTAAAAACTAGAAGGGTAATAACAAGCCAATAGACCCAACTGGAAGCAGATCGATCTAACTCGGTAGCACGCCTCATCCTACATCTACTCAGTAGCAGAAGCCACCATTATTGGTGTTTACCCATCCTTGGTTCCCGCCCAGTTGCAGAGAGTCGAGACCTTAGTTGGAAGTCCTTCATTCAACGTGAGTTGAACTATGTGAAAAAACTTTGTTAACATCTTGTCTTTTGCTTTTGTCTTTGTCTTTTGATTTTTTGGATGACTTTTAACCATACAAATTATTCAAAAGGAATAACGTTATAAAAGTCGGAATACAATAATTATATCTATGTGAATGTATTGTACAATGAAATATATACATTTTTCCTATGTTAATAATTATATCTATGTGGAGGTATAGTATAATGAAATATATACATTTTTTCCATGCTAGTGTGGTGAGGTACAAGTGTTTTTCCTAATTAATGCTCACTATGCCCTTACCTCCTTAGTGGTGAGTGTATTTGAATATACTTTGTTTAAAACGAAAGTTTAGTGTGTTTTATTCTTATTTTCATGATCCAAGTTATTTATTTGGAATATATTTTATTATTGATGTCGCTCAATCTAACCCTACGATTTTTATCTCTTCTTCTATTGACGAAGATAAATATGGTGCATAACAAATGCCAACAATGTACACTAACTAGTCCCACAATGTCATTGTGCTAGGATGACATCATATCCATGAACTTCCTTTGGCTTCCCTTGTGGTTTTTGTGTATACTTGTTAAATTTTTGCAGCTTGGTGATACATCATCTTTTGGCAACTCCCAACATCCTCATACCTTGCCAAAGTGCGATAGTTCTAAAAAAATCGCTTGGCATGTGAAGTTGAAGACAATCTCACATCTTATTTGTATTGGGGAGGGACACAACACTTGCAGCCAAGTTATGGTGACACACCATGGGAGTTTTTTAACAATAGAAGTGGTAAACAAAGAGCAAGAGAGTTTTCCTAGCATAGAATTGGAGTCAATCTAGAGGAGGGTTCCATTCATGGTCTCGAATAGTTGTTTCCTCCAACATTTGTTGTTCCTTTCATAGAATGGAATTACCAAACAAAGAGTTTGATGATGTCATGGACTAAGCTATCGAATTGAGACAAAAAACATTTATCGACTTCCACAAGGCTTGCAAATCGTGAACACCGACTTAGATCTAAATGGAAGGTGAATTGATGTAGTCTTGCATACCATTGGGAATTTTGAATGGTAATGATGAATGTTGTGTATATTGAAGGGCCTGTTGTTCTCAATATTTTAGCCATTTTTGTACTCCTTGTCTGATAGTTTCTCATCATCAATTGATGGCTCACAATGACGGTCATATCTGTTGATTGACATTGTATTCGATACTCATACCAATGATAAGGCTCATCAGATGCCAGTTAGGTAGGGAGACACTAGAATTTCCAGTTAGGGAAGGTGTTGTTGGATCTAGTATAGTGGTGTAGAAGCAACATGGTGGAAGTCCTTGATGCGATGCCAACATGGCACCACAATGAAAGACGTTAGGTAGAGGACCTAGCAGGAATCCATTAGGGACTATATTTATCCTTGTCATCAATATATCGATCAAGATGCTTGATTGGGATAAGTTTTCAAACCCCTTGCACGTATTGTCCATATACTTTGAAAATTTATCTAAAAAACCATTGATGTCGTGGCATGATGCTTAATTATCTATAGGTTCCTTGATCCTAGGGTGAGACAAGACAAAGGAGATATAGTAGTGGTCAAAGCCCCAGGATAAACCCAATCATAGGCAAACTGTTGTCATCTACCAAAGTTTGAAATAGGTAATATCAACTAAAGTCTTACCCCCTATGCACACACACTATGACCACTCCTAAAAGTTCTTGGGAAAGGACAAACCCATCCCCAATATAAGAAAAACAAACTATCGCACGATATCGACATTATGAGTGCCCCATAAAATTCAAGATAAAAAGAAAAAAATGAAACCTAAAACTAAAACAAAAATGAAAGAAAATACACTTTTTAAAATAAATAAATAAAAACTTAAAAAAACTAACTTAAAATAGTATAACACACCTTTATAATTTTCTTATCTTATCATTACTAAGAACTTACTTAATCCAGATTAGATTGAGAACAAAATGAGATACAAACAAAACTATAGCAGAGAGCATATAAGTACAGTGAAACCCAACTTTTATTAATGAATAAAATAACATAGTACTATAGAATACAAACGGGCTAGAATGGTGGTAGCTTATCTATGAAGAAAAAGAGATGTCGTCTACATGCATTAGCAAAAAGACATAACAAGGGGTACAAAGATTGACCTTGTTGGTTACATAATGAATTAATAATAATATGTCCGTTTACAAATGGGGGGCTCATATATATAATACTTACGAATTCCCATTGCATCAATTTCTTGTAGGAAATGGGGAAACTTTTGCTAAATTTGAATCATGGTGAACCACTTTCCTTGCTAAAGAATTTATTCTTCTTTGACAACCTGGTAGATTTGTATGATTTGTTGTCACCAACCTAAAACTCGCGTGGAACCTGATGCTAGTCATGTTGAAGCTTGTAATTATCATTATCCTTTTGAAGGATGCCATTAACATGTTGTTGGAGGTGCCAGATCTGTTTAACAAATTTGGATGCTCAATCTGCCTCGGTCTGAGTGAGGGAGAACTATGTTGGTGAAGATGCAGCAGGAAGGGATACCTCAATGGGGGCTAATGACTATAACCCCAAGCACACATGAAAATGGTTGTGGTCAATAAAGCTATGAAGGGCTCTGTTATAGCTTTGTTTGACTTAACAGTGTAGAGGCAGACCCGTAGGTGAAGAAAATATATATTTGTGCTCCATTACAATCTCATCGACTTGCTTCTGTTGTATTGAAAGGTCTTGGTTTGAGGTTGTAGCGATCATAATGACCTTGTGTTGACCTTCTAATCAAATCATGAAGAGTCTAAAATTTGTAGTTTGAGAGATTACTTTATGGCATTATTTTGTCGAGATCAATGAAGTGGTAGTAGTCAAAACTACATCTAGTACCCTTTAGAGATGACCCCTCAGAGTAACAATGACACTACATGACTGAGACTCATAAACAAAATGAAGTTTCCATATATATGGTTTTTCTAAAAGAGCATCACATACTTCAAGTGCGGAAACATCACCCAATACCTCATCTTTGAAGGGTTTGATGTCATAGTATAGGTGAAATTGTTGACTGACGTGAAGGTCTCATCCTCGAATTAACCATTCGATGGTGTATAGTTGGGGGTGTGGCATTGTTAGAAACTTCATTCTCTTGACAACCTCGGCTAAGATCAAGTTCTTATGGATCCCACTGTCAATAATGAAATACTATGATGTCCCCTTCACCTACATATCCGATTGGAAGAGGTGCTCCCCCTCCTAAGGATCCTCTGGTTCTTCTGGTTGGATTTTTGTGGTTGAAATGGTAGCAATGTCTTTTGTATCAATGATATATTTCCCTTTATTGTGCTTCGAATCAGATTATGGGCCAAGGTCTGATTCTTTTTCTTTGAGCTCGACCAACAATGACTATTTCCTGCAACTTTCATCAATGTTGTGTCAAGGGCTCTTGTGGAACTCACACCACTTTCTAGTGTCCTTGTTTAACTTCCCATCACCCTTCTTTTCCAGAGGCTTGGGCTAGATCTCTTGAGGTTGGCCTTCCTTGCTCTATCTATTTTTCTGTGAGTTAGGACCACCTTTTAAATGCTTCTATTTTTACATATTTACAAAACTGAACTCCAACTTATTTCACTACTTAAATTTCTCCTTGATTTTGACAGGATATTGATAAGAAACTCCCAATGAGGAGATGTGAAAGAAATACATCTTTCTTTGTATGTACCTATGTAGGTCATTGTGGTACTTCAAAACCAGGTGTCTCTCAAAATCTTGAATACCCAACTTTGAGCACGGGGTATAGAAAATGTTGGTATACTCTAGCATTGTCTGGTTTCTCTCATGATGCAAAGTTGTCCATATCATATATTGGCCATCCTAGCTTCAAACAGGGTAGAACTCCTCCTTGAGGGAATCCATAAAGGCCGCCCAAGTGGGTTCTCTCCTGAATGACATAGATTAATCCATGATGTGACTCTCCCAGTAACCTTCCCACCAAGCTCTGACATGGGGAAGGGATTTAAGGAACATGAAGGTAATATTTTTGTTATCGATTTTTTTGGATAGGATAATAACCTTTTATCAGATTCAACCATTTATCTAGAGAATATACATCTATCTGGCCTTCAAATAAGGGGATATCAAAATTAACTTGTACCTTGAAGGGCATCGCACCTATGAAATGGTTGCTTGTTGAATATGCCTTGACCGCTATCAATAGTCGTTGAAGGATATCAGCGAAGTTGTCCATCATCTCGTTTTGCTATCACAAGAGGGCTTTGTCGAGAAACATCTAAAAAATATCTCCTGCTCCGTTATCTCTCTATTCTTTCTCCATGGGAGGTTGCTTGGGCCGACAAGATCGATCATCCCCAAGTGAAACTAGCTCGAGACCCAACTCTTTATACCCTAACCTCGTCGAGGATATGCACTGAGAAATGACAAGGGGCATACTCCTTTAATACCATTGATACAAATTGTATTGAAAACAAAATGAGATACTAATTTGTAAACTATCGTGGATATTCCGTTGGAACAGTTCATCACAACAGATTTGATAAATAAAACTTAAATCTACACTATGAAGGTTAGATTCCTTTAGATTCTAGAAACTTTAGTTACTAATTTCCTTCTTATTCATGAAATAGATAAAATGCAGAAAATTGAGAACAGTAAAATAATATCACACACCATCCACAAAATAACATAAATATTTTCTCTAGGAAACCCTTACAAGAGAAAACCCAACTTAAAGGTGAGGTTTCTTTCTCTAGTAAATAATGCAAGTACAAAGGAGAGGGCACTATCTATGGAGTCACCCGAGACTTATGGGATTTTAGGATGCTACAAAACATTAACCCATTTTTTTATGCTCTCTAATGTTCCCACTCCCAATTGTTCTGCTCTACTATGGAACAAAAAACAATAACCTAGAATGAAACCCTTTCTCTTCCTAGCAGCCCAATATTTAAAATAACTCAATAGATATCTAGGGTTAGAGTTTTGACTTTCTCAACCATTAATTGTGAGAAGGTTTTGGACCTTCTAGAATATTCTTGAAATTCCTCATGTGGTTAGCCCCATATGCATGAGTAACAGTGGCTAATGCGGCATCCTCTTGTACCATGGTGGTCAACACGATAGGTCAACTTACAAGAGGAATAATTTTTGCATACAAGCTCTAATTGATGTGATTTTTGCACTATTCGAAAGGTATCGATGTGTAGAATAACATCACGAGATTCTAGCTATGCTAGAATAGTTTTGACCCCTCAAAATGGCTCCAAAAGGTTTTAAAGCCCAATTTTCCAAACTAGGACATGCCATTAAAATGACTTTGCAGGTTGATTCCTCCATTTTTTTCCACTTTGAAAGCATCAATATAGATTACACATAATATAATGATCCAATCCAGATTAGATACAAACAAAACTATAGCAGAGAACACATAAATAAAGTGAAACATAACTTTTATTAATAAATAAAATAATAGAGTAACGTAGAATACAAAGTAGCTAGAATAGTAGCATCTTATCTCTAAAGAGAAAGACATGTAGGCTATATAGTATTTAGAGATGCTTTTTCCCTCAAAAGTCATATCTTTTTAGTTATTTTAATATTACTATTTTTTTTTATCTCTCTTTACAATACCATGGGCTACAAAAACCATTCCAACAATGGTGAAAACTTAATTAAAACCATCCAAACATAATTTTACCATTTTATTATTGTTATTTATTTTATTTCTTTCCACCCTTCAAATACCATGGTTTATCAAAACCACGGACTCAAAAATCTTGATTTGGTGAAAGAAGTGGATGACCACCAATTTCCACCTTCATCATTACTACTAACTCATCACTTGATAAGTATACAACTTGAGTGGGCCTAATGGTTAAGAACATGTGTTTCCTCTTAACAGGTCATAGGTTCAAATCCAGAGGGGGGTAGGGTATTTATACCTTCGTAGACTTTTATACATGTATATAGATTTTTATTTTTATATAAGGTAGATTTTGAATATTAAAAATATATATAATAAATCTAATTAAATTTAATCTTATTTAAAAAAAAACTCTATTATATTAAAGGAGATGTAGATTTTGAATGTTAGAAAAACATATATAAATTATATAAGTTTTAAGTATGTTTATTTATGAATTTATTTAAAAACATTTTACATGTATATAGATTTTTATTTTTATATAAGGTAGATTTTGAATATTAAAAAATACATATAAAATAAATCTAATAAAATTTAATCTTATTTAAAAAAACTCTATTATATTAAAGGAGATGTAGATTTTGAATGTTAGAAAAACATATATAAATTATATAAATCTAGTTAAATTTAATTATAGGTAAGGAGATGTAGATTTTGAATGTTAGAAAAACATATATAAATTATATAAATCTAGTTAAATTTAATTATAGGTTAAGAAAGCTATATTGTATTAAAGGAGATGTAGATTTTGAATATTAAAAATATATATATAAATTATATAAATCTAGTTAAATTTAATTTTAAGTTAAAAAAGCTATGTTGTATTTAAGGAAATGTTTGTTTGATGATTTTTTTTATCCTTAAATTCATAAGAATTAAACTTAGTAACATCTATATTTTAACTGTGAAAATGATGAAAATTAAAAAAAAAAAAAAAATGTTGTAATTATGGAAGATTGAACTATAACATAATTTACTTATTAGTAAACATAAGGTGATATTAAAAGTAAATTGACTTTAGAGGTGATGTAAATTTACATGGAAGTGGATGGAAGTGGATTAATGTGTATGAAGAAAATTATTTTTTTTCTTATATTTTAAAGGTTAATTTATTTCTCTATATACATGATGATTATGTATTTTTTTACTCTTAAATTCATAAAAATTAAACTTAATAACATTTATATTTTAATTGTGAAAATGATGAAAATTAAAACATTTTTTTTATATAAGATGTTTATAAAAAAATGTTACAATTATGGAAGATTAAACTATAACATAATTTACTTATTAGTAAATATAAGATGATATTAAAAGTAAATTGACTTTAGAGGTAGTAAATTTACATGAAAGTGGGTTAATGTGTATGAATTTTATTTTTTTTTCTTATATTTTAAAGGTTAATTTATTTCTCTATATATGATGATTATGTATTTTTTAAATTAAAAATAAGGTGAATAATCTAGTAAATAGTACAATTTGTTTTTTGTTTTTCTTTTAAGTAGTAAGGTGAAGAATCTAATAAATAGTATAACAAAATGAATTTAATGACTAATATAACAACATTCTTTATATAAAAGTTGTCTATAATTTAAATTTTTATTAATTGTTTTATTTTCATTTTCATCTCATAAAAATAATATTTTAATATAAATTTTATTATTCAATCATTTTATTCATTTTATTTGATTTAATTCTAAACAACTTTTCCAGCTACTTACAATTATTCTTGATTTTTCTTATAATACTCAGAATCAATCAAACAAACTTTGCAAATAAAATGTTATTTGATTTAATAAAATTTACCAGCATCTAAACAACTTTTTCAGCTCAGTATCAATCAAACAAACTTTGCAAATAAAATGTTATTTGATTTAATAAATTTTATCAGCGTCTAAACAACTTTTTCAGCTCCTTACATTTATTGTCAATTTCAATTTTTTCAGCTCCTTACAGTTATTGTCAATTTTAAACAACTTTTTCAACTCCTTACATTTATTGTCAATTTTCTTATAATATTCAGAATTAATCGAACAAACTTCCCAAATAAAATGTAAATTTGATAAATAAATAGAATTTATTATTAAAATTAAAGTGAATATAGAGTGAATTTGGTGGGAAATGGCAGTAATGTGGAACCACTTTATTGTTTGGTAATTTGGTAATGTTTATTTTTTTTTATCATGCCTACTCTAATATGTGGTACTAATAATAGCAGTAGTCTAAAGGTTTTACCTTTTGGTTGTTTTCCGGCAATTTTTTCTGTATGATTTTGCCCTAAATCTGGTGATAAATGGTTGGATCTACAGATTTGAGTGGCTAAGTTTGTATAATCCGAGTGCCCAAGGGGTTTTTCAACATGCTGAATCTATTTATGCATTTAGAAAGGTAATTTAAACAACAGAAAATAGAGATTTTGTCCAAATTTACATTGTTGGATTCCAAAAACCCAAAAGGTAGAACATTTAGCCAAAGCCATAATAATATGAACACGACAATTGATGTGAAGTGTGTGGAAATGTATAAATAAATTGTGATAATTGTACTATTACATATAACTTCATGTATGCTAGTCTCTCAAATGATTATTGATGTGAACTTATAACTTCATGATTAGATTCTGGAATCTAATATTGGAATAACTTTGATTTTAATGGAATAGTGATATCACGTTATTAAGTTCCTTTTTCACCATACTAATAACTAATTGGATTATTTGGAAGGTAATATAAAATTTCTTCATTCAGAGACTCTCGGAGGGTTACAACAGTCCTGAGGCAGAGTCGTCTCTCATCAAGTTTGAAACTGAAAGGAACTTAATTCTTAAATCACAAGAGGAATTGTGGCGCATTCAGAGCCGAGCCATTTGGGTTCAAAGCAGTGATCTAAACACCAAGTTCTTTCATCAGTATGCTAACCATAGGAGGAATAGAAAACATTTATGGGAGATTTATGATGATTCAGGGACTTTGCATAAAGGCTAGGAAGCTATTGAGTCAGAGGCGGTAAAGTATTACAAAAATTTCTTCAAGTCTTCTTTAAGTGACATTTCTATAGATCAAGTTGAAGTGGTTAGCCTGTTTACAAGGATGATTGATGGGGATGAAGAGAGAGATCTTTGCAAACCTATTACACTTGAGGAATTAATCAATTCTCTCTTTATTTAAAAAAACAAAGAGTCTTGGGTCAGATGGCTGGACTGTGGAATTTTTTTTACACTTTTTCGATCTTGTAAGTGAGGATCTTTTAGCTTTGGTGGAGGAATCTCGGACTTGTGGGCGTATTGTTGGAAGTATAAGCTCTACTTTTTTAGCATTAATCCCTAAAATCAACAAACCTCAACAGTTTGGGGATTACATGCCAATATCGCTTTGTAATATGGTATATAAGGTGATATCTAAAGTGATAGCCAACATGATTAAACCAGTTCTTTCGAGAGCTTTGTTTGCTGACCAGCTAGGAATAGAAACCATTTATGGGAGATTTCTGATGATTCAGGAACTTTGCATAAAGGCCAGGAAGCTATTGAGTCAGAGGCGGTAAAGTATTACAAAAATTTCTTCAAGTCTTCTTTAAGTGACATTTCTACAGATCAAGTTGAAGTGGTTAGCCTGTTTACAAGGATGATTGATGGGGATGAAGAGAGAGATCTTTGCAAACCTGTTACACTTGAGGAATTAATCGATTCTCTCCTTATTTAAAAAAGMAAAGAGTCTTGGGCCARATGGCTGGACTGTGGAATTTTTTTTACACTTTTTCGATCTTGTAAGTGAGGATCTTCTGGCTTTGGTGGAGGAATCTCAGACTTGTGGGCGTATTGTTGGAAGTATAAGCTCTACTTTTTTAGCATTAATATCTAAAATCAACAAGCCTCAATAGTTTGGGGATTACATGCCAATATCGCTTTGTAATATGGTATATAAGGTGATATCTAAAGTGATAGCTAACATGATTAAACTAGTTCTTTCGAGAGCTTTGTTTGCTGACCAGCTAGGATTCCTAGAGGGGTGCCAAATTCACAATGCTATTGGGACAACACATGAGTGTATTCATAGTATTAAGAAGAAAAGTTTAAAGGCCCTCATCTTGAAACTTGATTTGCAGAAGGTATACGATTGCATTAGTTGGGACTTTCTTAGGATGGTTCTACTTCAAATTGGTTTTGGATTGCAGTTAACAAATTGGATCATGGCGTGTGTGAATACAACATCCTTTGCAATGTTAGTAAATGGGGAAGCATCCGAATTTTTTAAAGGTGGTAGAGGCTTGCAGCAAGGTTTCCTGTTGTCGCCAATCCTCTTCATCTTGGTGATGGAGAGTTTAAGTCTTTTATTAAAATCCAGCCAACATAAGGAATCATAAAAGGAATTAAAGTATCCAGAGTTATAAAGATTCTTCATATCTTGTTCGTAGACGATATTTTAATCCTGTCAAATGTTACAGTACAGGAATGGAAAGAAGTTGAGAGAATTGTTTAGTGTTTCTGCTCAGTGTCTGGTTTAATGATAAACCATTTAAAATCAATAATTCACTTTTATGGTTTACTGGATCAAGAAGTTCAGACCTTCAAAGAGTTTCTTCCATATAACTTCGTGGACTTATCTATGGGTTTCAAATACCTGGGGTATATTTTAAAAGCCGGTTTACAGAAGAGTGAGGACTGGTTGTGGATGCTCACAAAATTGAGAAGAGGATAAAGCATTGGAGCTACAAATGGTTGTCTTTGGTGGGTAGGTATACTCTCTGTAAAGCTGTATTGGAAAGTCAGCCAGTATATTGGCTATCCCTGGCTACTATCCCGCTTTCTATTCTTCATAAGATAAGGAAATTATTGTTCAACTTTTTATGGAATGGTAATGGTGAAACAAAACATTATCATTTATGTGGTTGGGAAGTTTTAGCACAACCAAAAGGCTATGGAGGTTGGGCGTTTCATAATATATTTTCTTTCAGCAAGGCACTGGTGGCATCGACGTTGTGGCGTGTTCTTACAAAAAATGGAATCTGGCAAAATGTGATTAAGGGTAAGTATTTTCCTTATACTATTGTCAATACTTGGCTCAGATCAGAATATTTTCACCAACCAGGGGTGTCAAAGATATGGAACATCCTTCTTAAGTCGGTCCATTTGATTAATAATTGGCTTTGCTGGAAGCCTGGTACGGGTCTTAATGTGGCACTTGGAAGAGATAGGATTTTGGTTCTGGGCACCTCCTCCTTCATGTCGCTACAGCTTCTCAGTGAACTCAGGAGGAATCACCTTTTGGTCTTGGCTCAGGTTTGGATCCCTCATGTTCAGGATGCATTATTATCGACTTGGTGCAGTAGCTTTGATTTGGACCTATCGGGCAGCTCGGCGGCCGAGTGGGATCGTTATAAGAGAGCTCTACAAGCATCGAGTATCACTCTTAATGTGAATGATGACGAGCTACATTGGATAGGGGGTGACTATATAGGTGTTCTATCGGCTAAGAATGTGTATGGGGCTATAGTTTCTATCAACAATCAACCAAGGATTGCAAGTTGGAAAAAGCAAATGTGGAAGTGAAATATTCAGTGCAAAACTATATTATTCATGTGGTTGGCAATAAAAAATAAGATATTGACGTGGATGAATCTTCAGCACAGGGGATGGATTGGTATGGGTCGATGCCAACTGTGCAAAAGTGACAATGAAGACAATGCTCACTTATTTATTTATTGTCCCTTTACAAAACTGGTCTGGGAAAAACTTAAGTCTTTTAATAAGAATCTTCAGGTTTGGAGAGGTAATGACTTAGATGAATGCTTTACAAATTGGACTTCAGATAAATCTGCTTCTCCTTGTCTTGCGGCCAACACTTGCTCGTATATATGGAAAGAAAGAAACTCAGTGATCTTTGAAGGTAAGGAACCTTTAGTTTACTCTGTGGTCATTAAGGTGCTAGGAAGTTATCAACCCCGGCTGAGCAAATTGGACCTTCCTACTATTCACTCTTGCTGGATAGAAGAAACTCTCGAGTTTCCACTGGCATGTTTTGATGGTGCTGCACAGATGGATGGACTTTGTTGTGGTGTGGGGGGTATTATTAAATGTTCATCTTCATTAGAATACACTTGGCTCTTCAATTGTGGTGCTGGAACAAACACAAAGGCAAAGCTAATGGGGGCTTGGGCTACTCTATTCTTAGCAGATCACTTGTTCATTCACCAATTACAGGTCCTTGGGGACTCAAAAGTAATCATAAATTAGCTAAACAAGAAGTGTAATTTGCATGTTAACTCCCTTGATGATTGGAAACAAAGAATTGAGTTTCTAAAGAAGAGTTTTTTGTATTGATTATCACCTTTCTTGTTATATTCACAATAATTGTGATAGAAGTTTAGAACCTTAAACTTCTATCACAATTATCGTGAATATAACAAGAAAGCTGATGATCAATCCAAAAAATCTCTCTTGGTTCTTGAAGGCAATATCGAGCTTCAAAAGTGCTCTATAGGCATGGCAGGCTAGATTAGTATTATCAACATATATTAGTTGATCTTGTTTTTGGTTTGCGAAGCTTTTCTCAGTTTCCTTTGACGTGAGCAAATTTTCTATGTTAATACTTTTTCGAAACAAGTAGGTTCCATTTATGGAAGTGGGACTTGTGATGTAAATTTTATAATATATATAATATAAAGGTGATAATTTTCTTTGGAAAAAAACTTACGATAAAAGGTCATGGGAATACAATATATCACTGTCAGGGTAGGGCTTCGAGGAATAAACTTTTTAGAGGGAGTGGCATACAACTTTTTTTCCACGAGAAAAAATACGTTTTATATTCATAAGGATATAAAAATATACAAAACTATCTTCGCGAAAGACGAAAACATGAGGGAGTACTGTGCTTATGGATCGATGCATTCCATACTATCAAAACTACCTGTTCCTTGACACTACTAAGATCGGCTTCCAGATCAATAGGGATGCAGCAAATAAAACAGAAGATGGCAGAAATCAAAGTTTGATCATGATGGTTGGTTCTTCATTGCCATCCTCCCACTTTGTAAAACGGATTTGGCCAGATGGCATATGCAAATCTTTTTTAGATAGGGTATCCGCCTCGTTGTTTTCCTCTCTATGGATGTGAGAGAAAGAGAGCTTTCTATGTTGGAAGATTGATTGTTGTCATTGATGTCAACCCTAGTCATGGGTTTTGGACCGCAAGATTGATAAAGGTATTTGGACATGAAGGAAAATGCACATGCATATACAACACCCATGAAT